>JAVQJF010129813.1:0-21472 GCA_036023855.1 Gadopsis marmoratus
CCCCCCCCCCCCCCCCCCCCCCCCCCCCCCCCCCCCCCCCCCCCGCGTGGACTTATCATTTCTTATCCATGCAAACTGCACACAGGCATGCAAAACTTTTCCGTGAGTCGCCCGCGCGCTCACGGAAAAGGCCTCAACATCTGCAGATCTCTTTATATTTTTACCCGCAGAATAAATATAGGCCCGTCGCGGGGGGGGCTGCCACTGTGACAAATTCGAAAATCAAGCCCTGCCTCGTGTCACGTCAAGATGGATTTTGCAGGAAAAGGAGTTCGACATTAACGGATTTTCTGAAAATGTCACTTTGTGTTGTGTGATATTTTCCTTTTTGCCTCTTGCTTGCACGTGCGCCGTTTGGTTTGCAGCGTCTCTCCTGCGTTGCATTTAAACTGTTAATCAACACGTATAATTGTCGCCGATTCCTGCAATATATGTTGTTAGTGCACAGGTCGCCTGCTCGGTGGCACATTTGACCCTTCAAAATAAACATTAATTTGAATTCTTTATTATTGAGCCTATATTTGTGCTCTTGTAGAAAAGTAGGCTTTGATGAGTCTGGACCAAAGTATGTCACCAAGGAGACCTCAGAATAGTGTGTTGACATATATATATATATTTATCTATATACTGTATATATATATATATTTATTTATTTATCTAAATATATATATATTTTTGCCTAATTAAACCTTAACCATAAATTGATGCGTGCAATAATTAGGCCTCTGCATCCCAATTAAAGGGGCCGTTTGGGGAAATAGCAACAGAGCGAACCGATAGAATAATGCATCTGTTGTATTTTGGTCTGATTTTCCAGGACGAAGTGGAAGAGGCAAACGGCGGTCGGATTAGAGCTCCTGGCTGAAGCAGGGAACTACTCGGCCTTGCAGAGGATGTTCCCGTCGCCCTATTTCTACCACCCGAGCCTGCTGGGCACCGTGGACAGCACGACGGCAGCCGCGGCGGCCGCAGCCATGTACAGCAGTATGTACCGGACTCCTTCCGCGCCGCATCCAAGCCTCCAGAGACCTCTTGTCCCGAGGGTGCTTATTCATGGCCTTGGGCCGGGGGGGCAACCGGCACTAAACCCCCTGTCTAACCCCATGTCCGGCACACCGCATCCGCGATAAAACACGAAATAAGACGAGAAAAGACGATGGCCAGAAACCTGGTTGAACACGTGATGTGAGTAACTCCATCGGAACCACATTGCAGGACTTACCCCCCCCCCCCTAAAAAAAACACATTTAAAGACATCTTACAGAAGTAAAGGAGGTATTTAATATAGGCCCAAATAGCCTAAGCCCAGTTCTACAGACTCTGTCCGGGCCGAGACAGAACCCAAGGACCGCTCATGTCTGATTGTTTGTTTGTTTGTCTTTTGTACAAATACACTTACATTAGCAAATAAACTTATAAAGTTTATTAGATGGAGAAGAACGGAATGAATAAAGAAGTACTGATACTAATTGACTTGCAGGCGCCTCTATTGAAACTTGAGTTCAGATTTCTTTTATTGTTTTTTTTTTTGTTTTTTTTTAACGCAAACTTTCACACAAGAAGAAGATGCAAAAAAAATAAATAAATAAACGTAAGAAGCTACTGATTTATCAGTTGCACATTGTTGAATAGAACCCGCATATTGGATTAGCCCGTTTTCCCCAAATCGTTGCCACATGCCGTGACTGATTTTATAACGTAGCCTAATAAAAATAGTTCACAGCAATGTCAGTTATTTTATCAGCCACAAGAGAACTTTTATACAAGAAGTTAGTGTGTATACACACATATATATATATATATATATATAGACATATCTACCTACTATAATTATAGTGGCGTCTAACCCACGTGATCCCAGTTCAGCCCTTCTTTTTTAGGCTGACATAATCTTTATGACATAATTGGATCAACGCGAATCATTTGTCATATAGGAGCATATGGCCTCTAAATGGTAAGATATTTAATTTAGGTCCCAGCTCCGGTGCTCACCGACTGGAGGTCACGTTCCACGCCTTCCTGTTTATGTTTACCGGCGCGCGTGCATATGGATGCGCAGCAGCTGATTGGTGGCGGGCTGAAGGGTTTTGATGGGCCGGTCGGGGCGGACTGGGAATGTGGCCTTGGCTCGGCAGCTGTTCCCTGGGAGCGCAGCAGACAATGAAGCCCGGATTTCTCAGCGTGAGCGATCAGGCGCATGGATGAGGAGAAGAAGCCTGCAAGAAGAAGGAGGAGAAGAAGAAGAAGGAGAGAGAGAGGGAGAGAGAGAGCAAAACAAGCCCGCTGATAATCTGCGCATTCTCAATAACCCGTAGCTTCAGTCAACTTGTTTCGGGAGGTTTTTTTTTCTTTTCTTTTTTTTCTTTAATTTTGTGGCCTTATACTGAGCATTTAAATTTCAGTGTCGCAATATATGCTGCACCTTCCCTCCGCGCTCCGCCTGTCTGATCCGCATCCACCCGGCTGCAGGAGCCGCGCTGCACCAGGACCAGCAGCAGCGACGGGTCTGAAATGAAATGTTACCCAAAAAATACTTTGATTTTATTTAGCCCTCCTTATAAGCTGCGAAGCCCCGGGGGACTGCGGCGGCGCCTCGGGGCCCGTTTCTTTGGGTTTCTTGTCTTTGAGCCCATCGCTTAGGCTGTTTACAGTGAGCCGGATTGACCTTTGCTGGCCTATGGGGGAAAAAAAAAAAACCTATAAAAAGCCATAAATGTTCTATTTTTGCCCTTTTGCGTTTTCCTTTAGACAAAACGTGTGTAAGAGTTTTGTTTGTTTGTGGCCTGCTGATGTTTCCACTCCGGCCACATTGGAGCAGAATGTAACACTGTTAATGCACGTTTTTTTGTTTTTTTTTGGAATAAGAAAAGATGCCACGACACGGCCCAAAAAAAACAAACAAAAAAAAACGCGTGTCACTTTGCCAGCAGACGCAAAGCAACGCGGGTTTCAGTTTAGCTGATTCTTAATCCTAACACACATGTTCAGCTCTCAGTCCCTCAGTCCCGCTGCTTTTCTCTGTCTGCAGCTTGCATTATGCTGCATGCACCCACCCCACCCCACCCCACCATCCACCATTTATCCAAATTGCCAGGGCCAGAATTATTACTGGCTCGAGCGTCCACAGCGCAATTACGGCGCAGCAATTACACCAAATACAACATCCCTTCTCGTGAAATCTCGGGGTCTCTGGATAATCGAGCGGAACCGCATCAGGCTGCAGGTGAAGCGTTTGGAGGATAACTCGCCGCCCCGTTCTTGGCCTTGGATGCATTTGGAAATGATCGCGACAGCAGCTCTGGCCTTACATCGCCGATGTTGGAAAAATATTAGCCCACCACACGTTGACCCTGCAGCTCCTGCCCATTACTGCAATATAGTGCCGACGCATGTTGTTCACATGCATGACTCCTACAGCATTATTTATTTATTGCACTCTGCGGGTGGGAAGGAGAGGATGGGGGGGGGGGTCGGGCTGTTCCAATTCATTAATGATAGCCTGAGACACACAGCAGCGCTGAATTAATAGGCTGCTGCCGCCTCACACTACCTGGCCCTTCTGTGCGTTGCTATAATCAGACTTCTAAAATATAAAAAAATTTAAAAAGTGTTTAGTAGCTAATTCCGCAAACTTTAAAGCTCAAAGCAAAGCAGCTTTCGGGCCGTTTAAAGTGGGCCACAGTGGGCCTGAGGTAAGCATGAGGCTGACTGGCATGTTCTGCTTTTATAACGGCATGAATGTGAAATTATTATTATTTTTTTGTTTAAATTATTATCATTAGGCCTCTTGTTGTAATGATTCTCATTTGGATTCATGCTCCATGAGTCAAAATGCAGGAACGCATTTTTTTATTTTGTCTGATGATTATATATAAACGCAACATCTGAAGCATTGGCGAAAACTGTCCCGATGGAACCTGAAATTTGATGATTTCCTTTTTAATTATTTGGACTACATCTCCCTGTGAATTCGCTGCTGAGGGCCAAATGGAGTTTTTTTTGGGGGGGAAGATGAGCAATACTTGAGGAAACACAATCGCTGGTGGAAAAAAAAAAAAAAAGAAAAAAAAAGGGTGCAGCAGACTTGAATAAAGAGGATTAGGCCTTTCTTTTTACATGGCACATATTATCCAGAACAGATGGGCTTTAGAGAGTCGTTTTCTTCTTCTTCGTGCCTCGAGGAACCTTGTTGGGCACTTTAATTGCCACTTTCTCCAACTGATGTAATGGTGGGATATCTTCTTCATTACAATAATGAGGTAACACTTGCTCTCCTTGGCCTCTCATTATCACATCTCCTACATCACTCACTAAACACAAATTTAACCCCACCCCTTCCCCCGAAAAAAAAAAAAAAATCTTGGCACTAAGTTCTCCTATACATCTTGTACACTATTATCAACAGCTGCTGTCGACCGCTCCCCTCCCTGACTGCGTGCTGATGTGCGTGGCAGCCCTCCTTTTCGTCAAGCGCCTGCAGGAGAATTTAAAGCTCTGCACAGTGGTCCGACCGGCGGCGTTTGCGCTGCGGATCACTTTTTTAAAATAGTCAACGACAGCTTCTATTGGAAGCATGCGTCACATGCGGTGATGTTGGGGTGGGGGGGGGGGGTGTGTTTTTTTATTTTGCCACCACCAAAATGCACACACGCATGCAGTTAGACGCGTAAAAGCCAAGTTTAGATGCTCGGCCTTGATATTTTCTCGGCGCGCACTTCTTTGAGTCTTTCCCCCATCATCAGCACTCTTTGGAGAGAGAGAGAGAGAGAGAGAGAGAGAGAGACACAAGGAGATGGAGGAGGGGATGCGCTTCCGATGTTCCACATTTTTTGAACCCGAAACACACCACAAGTGTTAGCCTCTAGCTGCGGGAGGATGCCAAGAGGTGCAGAGTCTGCTCCTGGTGCTTGAAGTGATGGTCGAAAAGAAATGCAGGCGCGCGCGTGCCACATTGTCATGGCGTCACCCAAACAGCATCTCGCGTGCAATCAATTTCATTTCATTTCATTCAAGGCAAAAAAACAAAAAAAACAAAAGAAGTTGTCTTTCAGCATTAATTGACATTAATTTAGGTGCTGCAACATTTGCAGGTTTGATGCAACAATGCACGTGCTAATGGAGGTCATGTAATTGGTCACATTTTTAATCCTTTGCCTACCTGAGCAAACATTCAATTATTTATATGGTTTTTATTTCTTAAGTTATAATAATTAATACTAAACTTGTTAGGGCTCAGTCAAAGACATCCCCTATATTTCCTGACAACTAAGCAGGTGGAAGATAATGTGATGAAAAAAGATGCAAAATGATCTCTAAAAGTAATTTAATCCATGTCTTGTCTTACTTGTCCATAGTGTCCATAGTGCATGCAAACTAACTGGAGTTTTACTTTCAATTTGCTAGTGGGATGATTTTGTCACTCTGGGACGTCAGGGACTACTGGGGTCTTAGCCACAACTTATTTTATCGTCTAATCCTCAAACTGCACCGAGGTCCGGACTCTGCAACTGAAAGACAAAAAAACGACGATAAGACTGTAAATCACCGTTTGCCATTCTCTCTGACCTGGCAACATCTCACCTCTATAACAAATTAGTGACAGGGGAAAAAAAAGCGTTTTATTGCTTTCCCCAGCTAAAAATGCCCCGAAAGTTTGGTTGAGTGACTGACTCGGAGGCTGTGAGCCGTCCACTCGTCACTTGGACCTTCGGCAACAGTCCCGCTGAATGATGCCGCGTAGCTGCGACACATCATCGTTTAAATGGCCTCGTCATTTCAGCGAATCCAGCCAGTTTCCCCCCTCTCTCTTTTTGTCAAGTGGCGGGACAGCTGATGGCAGAGAAGCTCCCGCTACCTTTCAAGTTCCGACGAGGCGCCGTCACATGCGACCGCACAACACAAGAAGAAGAGGGAGAGAGAGAGAGAGAGAGAGAGAGAGAGAGAGGAAAAAAAGAAGCCTGTCAGCAGTGATGTCAAGAGCTTCAATTTTTACAGAGCAATTAGGGGTTTCATCACAGCGGAGTGATGTCAGGCTTCATTACGGCTCGGCAACAGCTAATTGCTTCAAGGTTAAAGTAGCAGATCTGACGGCATTATATTTTAAGTGACAGACTGAAATTCTAGTGGTGTTCCACGGAGCGCAGTGCTGACATTAAGGGGGGTGGGCTCAAGCGGGACGGGGGCGGGGATGCAATTGAAATTGCTGCACATTAGGATTGTGATTGGTTAGAGTTGCAGTGACTCTCTTAGGGAACTTGCACGGGGGACTGGTGTGCTGGGTCCACTTGTGTAAGGGGGAAACAAAGGGCAATGTAACATGCACTTTGAAAACATCCTTTCGAGTTCCCTGTCCTTGATTTGTTTATCGACCCCGCCTCCTGTGTCTAAAGTACTGACCCAGTATGTGAAACTAATGGACATTTTAATTACTATTAGAACTTTGCACCTGTCTAAACTGCTCAGCGCCTTGTACCTGTTTGTCGCGAGCTGGTTTGCTTGTTACCCCCCTTACAATGGGACCTCGTGACCTCTCATAGGTTGCACGTCTATGAGCTGTTCAGTCAAAGAGCGATTTCCGTCTGTCACGTTCGGTCATTTGAGATAAACCTCAAAGGCCCGAAGGGTTAAATGTACAGCATTTTACAAGAATGACGCAAAGATGCATGAAAAAAATTGAACTAAATGTATATTTAGCTTTTGTCTTGCATCTTTTCTGACCTGCCAATGTAAAGCATTACACCTGCAACACAGCACCTTGCCATGACATGGTTAGCGTGTTAGCAAACTGCTGCCAATTTACACATCCAGAGGACATGGGGCAACATTAGCATGCATTCGGAGGTGTGCTTCCGCTGTTGACTCTCATCGTTGCTCTGTGTTTGATCTCCAACCAACTCCTGAGAAAAGTGTCTGCCTCTTCAGGCGCGAAATGCTACACGATGTTCATCAGCTAGCCGCTAACTTTTGCTAGTCATTAGGCGCTGGGCAGCTAGCTAGCCGACAGCCGTTTATTTGAGCTTTGTGGCTGAAAACAACACTATGAGTGCTGTGAGAGTGAACCAAAACAGTAAGATTGGACCTAAAATACATAAAATAAAATGCTGTAGAACTGATGGCAACCACAGTGATTTTTTGTGGGTTCGTAACTACAAGCGACCCCTTTTACGTACAAGTAGTTGCATGTGATTGTTTGCTAATATAGAATATTAACTATAGCTGCTTCAAGACATGACAACAGTGAGCAAAAAGCAGTAGAGACCTCAGGATTTAGCCTGGGCTAAGCTAGCATCCTTGTATTTCGACCTTTTGATAATGTAATGACCCAAAATTAAGAGGAAAAATCGAATGTATTTGAGCAAGTGAATTATAGATTGGTGCATCCATGCTAGAGAGCCGTGGTGTAATTTCTTTCAAATAAGCAGTTGTTTACCCTTGGCTTTTCCCCCCTCTTCGTAGAGTAGAATACCTGATCCTTTGAACTGATTGTTTGTTTAACCGCTGCTGGGAATCAAGAATCCCCAAGGTCTCAGTAAGTGTTGATCTAAGGTTGGATTTGAAATAGCCTAATGAGGAACTCTTTTGATAATTAGTGATAGCTGGAATGCTTGTGGATAATTTGAGTGCTTCGCCACCCTGTATGAGCGAGGCGACGGGGAGGAGGGCGGATGATGAAAGAACAGAAAGATCGGGGTTAATGAAAATTAGCATGTCAAGTTAGTCCCTATCTCTGTGTTTTTTTTTTCGTTTTTCTTTTTTTTTTTAATCTTTTGTTCCTCTTAAGATGCGTTATTGTTGATGTAATGGAACAATTAGCGGTGTGGCTCATTGCAGGGATATGGCGCTGCTGGAAAGGGCCGACCACTGCTGCTGCTGCTGGAACTGCAACTAACGCTGTGGTAATTAGAGTCAGGGAGGTGTCTGGTGGTGCAGTCCAGCAGGAAATGAGGAGGTGGCAGTGAGCCTATGGGGAGAAAAAGGCTGTCCCCCTCCTGTGCCCACTCGGCAGTCTGTGGGAGACCACAAACAAGAGCTGTGCCCAGTTCAGACAATCATACAAGTTTGGACTGGTCTGGACTAAACCACCAGTAATTTGCTTTTGATAGTTTTCACAGTTGATCCACCATGTATGTGTGTGGTTGTGTGTGGGTAAAGACACACAGCCATGACGGGTGTTAGTAAAGATTTTTATATCTTTTGCAAGGTAAGGGTTGTCGTTTGCTGTCATTCAAGCAAATAACACATCTATTAAAGCCCAACAGTGTTATATACATTATCAAGATCAAATTAAACAGTGATGAAATCATCTAATGTGTTATATGCTGATTGTTAAAGAGAGCTGTGTAAATAACATTGACTTCATGCTGTGATGATAAATAATATCTACAGAAAGCACCAAAATAAATCTTGTCTTAACAGGACCACAGCCAGACCTGATTTTGCAATATAAATCCAGGCTGATGTTGTTAACCTAATTTCCATCGCATTGTTTGTTTTTGTTTTGAATCACAAGAATAAGCAGCGAGCGCTTTCTGGAGGTTGTGTTGTGGAACAGTTAATTACATTTTGAAATTAAGGCAGCCCCCAGATCAGCCTGGTGAAGAGTGACACTGAGAGCAACACTGGGTGTGAAGCGAAGGACTGATAGGAGTTTACAAGTGCCTACGACGTGCAAGCACAGGCCTGCCGAGCGGTGAAATGTGATTAGGAGTTTGTGCTAAGCGCTGTCTGGCCCCGCTCACCGTTTGCTGCAGCCGGCTTCAGGCCAGAATGCAAATTGTCGATTGGTGCCGCGTTTCTACATCGTTCACAGCCGTCATCTCCTGCAAGAGTTGGAGTGACTGTATTTCTAACACATGCATAAGCAGACATATGTCTGTATCTCATACACATAAAGTGGTGAGAAACGTAGACCATATGCGTGTGCATAAACAATTAGGATTGCTAAAAGTGTTGCTAAATGGATAAGGAAGGATCAGATCACCAAGGGAGTCAGAACGGTGCATTGAAACAACAGTTGTGTTTTTCACTGGCAGTTGGAAATAAACAGAGCTTTTCCAGGGACAAAACTGGTCTTTCTCTGTATTAACTATGGGTATGGGCTTTTTATAAGGTTATTTTCCCCATAGCCACACAAAGCAGCTACCCCCCTAGTTGAAGCGATTTGCTGTTCACAATGCCTCAGCTTAACCAGCTAGGTCAGGTCAAGTTGACTCAGACAATAGGGACTTTAGTGTCTCAGCCACAGCACAGAGTGTCGCAGAAACAAAGCAGCTCGCTGCAAGTGGAGCAAACATTTCATAAAGTCGTGGCCTCAGTCTATAAATGTCCTGTCTAATCTGCTAGTTCTCATCAAGCAGACCTTTTATCCATCTTAAGACTGTTCTCAATATTTGGCAAAATATTGTTCCACATTACTTTCTTATGCCAGATTCCCTTTATGATAATGTTTATAATTACACACATACACATATGTATTTTCAAGCTTGTTAATTTCACTGCCATTTTTATATGTGTACAAAGAGTCAGGTCTTATTATAGTATGCCATGAAAGTATAATACGAACACAGTGAAATAGGGCTGCGCGGTAATTCCATATCATCGACTTTGATTCAAATGGTGATATCTTAATATATCGTGTTATTGTATAACAAAAAGTCTTAAATTAAAATTCAATATGAACAAAAAAGGAGTTGTTTTAGACATCTCCTGGAAAAATATTCCTGCCAATATTGTGATACTGATTACAACAATAACGCCCAGTCCTACAATGATTTTTATAATCTATTAATCGTGAGCATGTTTTTCAGCATAAAATGCCACGAATTCACTGGCTGGAGCTTTGTCCATGTGATTAGTCTTGTTTTTCTTAATCTTATATGATGGTAAACATGAATATTTTTGGGTTTTGGACTCTTGGTTGGTGAAAAGAATGCATTTAAATATGAATGCTTGGACTCTGTTGGAAACTGCGATGGGCATTTTTTCACTATTACCCGTCATTTTGAAGACCAAAATACGAATCCATGAATCAAGAAACTACTCAGCAGATGAATCAATAATGACAATAAATGTTACTTGCAGCCCCACAGAGGATGAATGTCATGATTTTACTAAACCTACAGAGAAAGACATGGTGTTTCCATCATGTGACCTTTAGGTTTTTCAGGACATACAGACAATGTAATATCATTAGAGGCTGCCGTTCATCGTCACTGATCCACGCCTCCGAAATGACTGGGGGTGAGGCCTAATTATAACAGAACATATGTGCGATAATAGGGAGATAATTGCGTGGCGCTGACAATACCCACGTTAAGACCCCAGCAGCTAACTCTCCACTCAGCTGCAGTATGAAAAATACATTTCAGCTTGCTCATACTGCAATGCCAGCCTCTAGTTATCACCACAATATACTGTACAGTAGCTATGATACAAGGTATGTATAAAAAAAACTAAAAACACTCAGCTATTACCACCATGCCTGAAAGCAGGTATTCAAAGACACTGCTCTGTATATATATTGCAGTATGAGGCAGTATACGTTGTCCATACCTTACGGATGTGCACATCAACACCTGCGGGAATTCATATACAAAGGTCTCCCAGCAGCACACACAATGGCTGCATAGAGCAGGAGATGAACATCTGATTTGTCACATTTGAAATGCTAATGTTTAAACCAAAAGGAAGAGCACACAGTAATGTGTTCATTCATCTGCATAAACACCACCTGTCCCGGCGCAGACAACTCCTCAAGCAGCGAAAGTTTAGTGGCAGCCTGTGCGCGAGCCAATCAGTGGGGGCCCAGCTGTGGTTTCGCGAACCCGCGGCGTTTTCAAGTGTCAGAAAGCGCTCTGAGTACTGTTGGTGGTGCTAGAGAGAGAATACTTTCATTTCATGTCATCCGCCAGCGAAGACGAATAGGCGACATGATAACAAAAAGAAAACAGGGTGTGCTATCACGATTGACATCCAAAGGTAATTTATGCTGGCCCTTTATTTACTTGCGCACCTCCCATATACACACTGAGAGTTGTTCTTGAAGGCTAATTTGGAGCATATTTGGCATATTGCAGGCCCTCTCGCCTTAAGAATTTCCATCATTTGTCTCAGGCATGAGCAATGTGTTTTCAAAATCCAGAACGGCATTGATCACCTCGCCGTTTTTTCCCCTTCTCTACTGTTATCATCCCTGGAACAGCTCCTTAGTGCCAAAGCTTTTGTTTGTTTTTTTGCCTGTTGTTTTTTCCTACACTGATACTAGAACAATACTGTCAGCTTCTGTCTTGACTTCTTTCCAAAAGTGGGATATGGCGTGTTCCTCAAATGGCACCTGTAATGAAAAGGAAACCTTGCCTCGCGTGACACCTCTTCAGCTGCATGGGAGGGACAAAGCTTGTAGTTTGTTTTGATGGTTAAAGAGGGGATGGCATCTGGCATCGTAATTATTTGAATAAATTACTGTGGAGCACTGATAAATGAAACAGAAGTGCTGTCAGATCTTGATCAGATTCAGGTTTTTTTTTCTTTTTTCTTTCAGGAATACAACCATAATTCTCAGATGCTTGTTTGTGAATTATGTATCATCTGCTCCCTTTGACTGCAATATTTCTTCTTATTTGATAAATGCAATTAAATTATCTCTTGCTGTTTGATAAATGTAATTCAGCCAGTCTCTTTTTATTTTATTTTTACTTAGGGTTATGTTTTTATTTCCCTTTTTCCACATTTGTAGTTTAGGTAATGGCCACTTCTTTCAAGTAGTCCACTTTCAAGAGAAGCTTTTAAAGGAAGGTAGAATTGTGGGTAAGTCGACTGTCACCACCAAATTCATATGACTGATCCACTAGGAAGAAAGGGGCAATTAGAGATCATTTGGCAAAGAAGCTTTCGATTGCTTTCACTCTCGTCTTATTTGGTCTTTTGTTGACCTCTGCTGAGAGCAAAGGCGGATTCTCTGGCAACCAGGAGAGGGGCCGCCGCCACGCTGCTCTTTCATCTAGCATTGTGAGAGCACAAGTGCCTGTGTCTGTCCGCCAACCACTTTAATCAACTTAATGCAACTGATACTGCCTGTTGTTATGAGCTTCTGGTCCGATTCAAAGAGGCCCACAGATGGACGATGCTGGGGAGGCTTTTCCGCAGGCCTCTGTGGCCAACAAGTGCTGTGTGGGTTAGAGATGGAGGCATGGCGAAGATGGGGGTCATGGGACATGCAGACAACACTCAGACAACCTGTCTGCAAGGGCATGCTGGCTCCTCTCTCCTTTCCTTCCATATCCACGTCTTTACAAGGGCTACACAGCACATCTGATATGAAATGTGGGTGATGGACCTTTGTTTAGTTCAAAGGTTCATACCTCTTTATTCCTAAGTCCCTTTGTGGATCGTTGGGCCTTGAAATATGTATAACTGTCCTTTTCATTCCAGCCATCTGAGGGGGAAATCAAAGCCAGAAGTTACTGTGAGAATCAGTTTGAAATGGAGTGTCCACACAGTGTCATCATTTCTTAACCTGCTACCTAGCACGGAGCCCTTCATGACCTCCAAAACATTGAGCATCCACTATAGGCTCAGCCACAGCATCGCTGACCATGAAGATAATTAGAAATACATGTTTTATGTGTTTGAAATTCAGGTGAATCAGGAGCAGACGGGCTGGTTAAACCTTATTTGTCTTAACATCACAGTTTTAGCGGTTTTCATATTGATGTGAAGAGCTATCACCTGCTGAAACATTTGCAGTGTTCATCAAGTAAAGTAAACTGACCCGACAGCTCAAAGTCCAATAATTAAAATTAATGCACGGCAAAAGAGTTAAACGAATGACTTGAATCAGACACACCGCACTGTGTGTCACGTTTAATATTGATTTATAGTCACAAACTCCTAAGCTTAATATATCTCAGTATTAAATCCCATCTTAAACACACTGCTCCCAGTTTATAATTAAAAGAGAACTCACTTTTCCTCTCTTTTTAGATTTTCCTGCAATTGCTGCACAGTTTAAATTGCATATCAATTTTCTGATCTAACTATCAGGGTTCTTTTGAAATTGTTCATTAGGTAAGCTATTGCAGCAAGATACACAGACCCTGAAGGTACAACTGGTCTGCCACTGCCATTTCAGTTACTTCCCATGTGAACATGATGGTAGCAACCACTCTATTTTGCGACGTGATGAGATTAGAGAAAGTAGATAGATATCAACCAGTAGTGCACGCTACAGGTCATTAGGATGGGATGTATCTGGTGAGTTGCGCCCTGCTGCCGCCAATTCAAAATAACAAACCACTGGCGTTGCCTGGAAGCAGACACACCGTCTGAAAGCACCTTTACAGTTGAGTTAGCTAGCCAACGTTAATATAACAGTATGGCTCAACCTTATATTTGGTGCTGACAGGCTGATTCCCGGACTTTGGGTTTTTACGTATATATACCAGTCAACATATGGTTCATTCTTTCATCCTCATATTTTAAATTATTTAAGCTAGCTAGCATGGTAGACTATGTTACGAACCTGGCAAAAGTCATTCTGCAATGTGGCTAAGGCCCATACAGCTAAATTAAGCTTTTGATTTATAATGATTTGTAACATTACCACAGCCAAAAATGTTAGCCTATTAAACTGTTCCCACCAGTAAGCTACTGACTAAGATTCTATATTTGCATGGAGACAATTAGGCAATTAAGAAAATAGTTTATATACAGGTATTTACATGGTTCACAGTAACCTGACAAGACAAGACACCACAGGCTAAAGGGCGTTAGTTGTACCTTAGAGAAAACCATGTCTATGTTACTTTTTTTTTTCAGGCTTTGACCTTCAGGCTTGCCTTTGTGCCTTAGAATTTGTGTAAAAATGCAGACGGTAATCAGTGAAGGTGTATACATGACACGAGTGGTAGAAAGACTGACAAGCGATCCACCTCTGTTAATCAGCAAAGAGAAACCCTTTATGTAAGTCAGATAATGTGTGAATGGTTAATAAGTTGTGTCACTAAATAAAAGAAATGATTAGAATCCAAGGAAAACTCTGGAAAAACAACGGTAGTAAATAGGAATTGCCTGATAATACCTGTGTCTATTGTCTGCTGTATATAGGAAATTTAATTGAGTAGTGCAGAAGCCTCACTAAAGGACAGAGAGAGACACACAGCCCTGCAAGGCATGACATTGTTTTTGACTTGGCAAAGTGCTGAGCTCAACAGCAGACCACTAACAAGGAGACAATCACCCCTGAAGGAAGGATGCATGCGCAGAATGGCAGGAGGACTCTTCTTTAAAGGGAAAGTGGTAAGCACTCACTATCCAATACTCCTGTGGTTAGTTCCTCAGTCATAACAAAGGTCTACCGGACGGTGATTTTCATACTCCCTGTTTCTCCAGCGTCATATTGCGCCGTGGTTCAGCACCGACATGAACATTATGATTTCTCTTGAATATCAATAATTTAGCATTTGCTTGGAGTTCATTTTCAAAGCACTCAGATGAAGAGAAAACGTAACAACTTGCTTTTATCTAACTGCGAACAAACCAATCTTAAGGCATTGATGTTATTTCTCTGCTTTGTTGTCTGAATTGGAGCGTTGATCCCCGAGACACAGTAGAGGTTTTGTTTTTATCTTTGGGTTAAGGAAGCATAGGTCCTTTTTAGATTGGGGAGTGCTCTCGCAGGGGTCAAATAACAGATTAATAGGTCCAGTAATGAGCTCCCTGGAGTGTCCAAGTCTCTCAGACTTCCCCAACCTCCATTATGTCCTTTTATGATGGATGGTGGCAAACATCATTCACACATCTCAAAGAGAAATGACTAGAATGTCATTTGTGTGAAGGAGAAACATCAGCTGTAGTGATATATTGTTTTGATGCGATGTTCTCTTTTGTATCTTTGTTTGTCATCCATGCTAAACTGTCACTGCTGTCTCCTTTTGTTTGGTCTCCTCACAGCAACAGGAATGTTAACACACCACTCTGGGATTCTTGAAGGTGCTTAAAGGAACTTGGGTTGTAGATCTGGCGAATTCGTCTGCTTTGATCCAATCACGCCCTTGATGCTCAGACCACACACTTGAAAATATGAATGACAAGACACCATGGCCGCCCGTTCTTTCTTCACAGCAAGCCACTTAATCCTAAATCAGCACAAACCAATGATGGAGATGGATTTAGACAATCGCATCAACACATTATGGTGACACATTCAATTCAAACAGCACAATGAGGAGGTGAATCCAGTTTCTCCACTATTAAATAAAACTCGCAGAACAGATTTTTAAACTTTAAAAATAGTACAGGTGTGCATTATGCCTAATTACACATTAAACACATTGATTTTAACTGTGAAATGATGTTGGTATTATGTTGCCATTCAACCCATTCAAGGAAAATGTTGGACAACCAATGCCACTGTTATTTCTTTCCTGTCTTATATAAGATATCTTCTAACACCTGTTAGCTCCAGGCAATGCCACAACATTTTGTTCCAACCAATACCAAGTAATTCCAGGGCTAGAATAACTGATCTCAATATCAGTACTGCTACTGATACTTTTTATTATTAAAAGAAACAAATTTACTATGATGATTTATGAGGTTTAATGAATCATTCACAGGCTTCTGAATCCATTTTTATTACCACTGAGTGATTTGCCAAACATCAGGCTTTTTATTTACTTTTTATTCACATGCATGTGAAAATTATTTTTAAAAGATCTGTCGGAAGAGTGTTACTGTGTCCTGAACGTGATCTAACATTAAAGAACGTCTAAACAGATCTAGTTTTGGGGGGTATAGATTCTTTTAACGCTAGTATTGATAATGAAAAGAAGACCTAGTATCAATAGTACCAATACTTTAGGGTATCTATCTGCCCACCCCTAATACCTCTGCAAAGTTAGGTTAAGGCCACTAAAACACTTGGTTAAAGTTAGGGAAAGATTGTGGTTACAGTTGCAGGTCTGTGAAAGGTCACAACCTCTGGCCTCCTGCATGACAGCAAGACTCACTACACTTACTTTCCACTTTGCTACTTATAGGGCACACTACCTTCTCCGTTGGCACTGAACATCGACACTGGATGTAAATCACAGGTGCGGAAGTGTCCAATTGAGATGTAATTCATAGGGTTGCTGGGCTGTGTGATCACTCCAATGCCAGTCATCAGATTAAGTCATTAAATTGGACCATTATCAGTTGGATAAATCCGGATAAAATTCACAGTGAATCAGGGAACGTTATTTTTACGTTCTGGTATGCTGAGACATTGCTCATTAAGCCCTCTGGAAGGCAGAAATGCTGCAGAAAAACCAGAGTTTCACACCTGCTAGCTAAATCTCAATATATGGTCAGCCTGCTCTCCTTGCAAAATCTTTGATGAGCAGCAGGGAATGTTAAAAATCCTTAACAGTGTCGGCCTTGTCATCTCGGGGCTGGTTAAGAAGTGTCGGGAGCGGAGCATAATCAGCTGCCAGAGATATCCCCTGGTCAGATATCTCTGTCCACCATCATTAACTGACCTTACATGTGTAGAGAATAACCACAGGGGGAGGACAGACAGTACAGCAGTCACAGAAGACAGATCTCAGGAGGTGATTACTTTATGCTACACCATGGAGCGATGCTAATGACCTCTGTGCTCTTGCATTAATGGCCTTGCTGTCACATTATCATGTGGCAGAGGTGTATGAAGAGGTCCTCACCGCTCCGAGACAGTATAATCAGAAAAGGCTCTACTAATACGCTGAATGACGTTAGATAATTAGAACGTGCAGGGATGAGCAACTTTGATGGTGGCATGGGACAAAAAAGTTCTGTAGTCACCCAGTCAGAAGGTGTTTATGATATTATTAGGACTACAGATTTGACCTATTGATAAGCGGAATTATCTTTTTATATTAAGGGAGAGTTCAACAGTTAGATGAGAAGATCAATCGATCTGTGTGTACAGTACAGAGCTGGAGTCATGGCTTAGTTAGCATAGCTTAGCCTAAAGACTAGAAGTAGTTCCTGAAATGTGTCATTGTAGCATTCTTTAATAAAAACTCTGAACAACTTTGCCATGCCCATAGCAGTATTATGCTAGCGGATTAGCTCGCTAGGGCTTGATTGGCCGTGTTCGTCAAGAAACAGCTCTACAATGTAACTCCCATTAAAATCACAAATTATCATATATACATTTCCTTTCACGTAGAGGTTAATCTAAAAGGAGATACAATGTGTTAATTGGTCATCTTTAGAGGTGTTGGCGAGCGCTTTTTTTTTCCACTTTGGACAGAGTCAGGCTAGCTTGCTGTTTCCCGCTGCTTCCAATCTTCATGCTAATTATTCCCCAACTCCATATCAGTACTGCGCACAGACATGAGATTTCCTATCCAGCAAAATGTTTAACTATTTAGCTACAGTAAGTGTTACAAGGATTATAATATAAGGATTATTATGAGGATAATAACGCTATGCGCAGGCTATCCGATTAAAATAAAATGGATATTACAGCATGAAGGATGTGTGCTGTGCAAAAAGAAATAATCTCCAGAAACTACCACGGCCACAGTGGACAGTCTGTCATTCCAAATTCAGCAACAGTTTCTATTACAGCCTCAATACTTCTCATACAGAGAGGCAAAGCTTTGTGTATCTTAGGACCCAATTTCAGAGTGAAAAGAGCTGACTGACTTAGGGGCCCAACGTGTTTTTTTTTCTTTCAATGAACCTCAGCGAGAGTAAATGCAAATCAAGGTAGGTGTATTAATGGACATCTCTCTCACTGTATGAGACGGGGACTTAACGTCATGCTAAATTATTTGTCTTGTGCTCTGGGTTGATCTCTTCATTATATGGCTCTTGGAGGATTACTCCAGGATTTGGACGATCCCTCAGACTCATAATGTGAACGGTGAAAAAACAACGCTGAGCTGTATATTGAAGTGCTATATGGGGAAATGAAATGGGGAGGGGGGGGGTTGATATTAAATCACTTGGATTTTTAAAGTCACATACACCTTTATCTATTTTTGTTAATGTGATGTTTAACCCTGTGTCTGTGATAGAGATTTCTAACATTCCTGGTGACATTTTGCACCCGTATTTTAGCTCACTGTCTGCTCGTATTCAGTCTATGTATCAGTCCATCTACACATTATGTCCTCTGTTGTGGCTCGCTGCTCGTGTGTCAAGTAGGGGGCTCTAACTTTTGTGTTTGGGTTGCCCCAGCGATACTGATGTCAACACGCTTCTGTCCCCTCTGCGCGGAACCAGGCCCTGAAGGCAAATGTGCTCATCCACAAGGTCGAGTGGACGAGGCTCTTTGGGCTCATGGATGTAATGTACAGAACACAAGCATTACATCATAACATTTTTTTAATAATTTTTTTTTTATTGTCTGGATTTGTTTGAACTGTTTTAGCCAGATCCTGTTCAGGTTGTTAACATTGCCAACCTCTGCTTTAAACTCACAATTTGGAATGTTTTCCAGCGTAATTCATGTGCCAAAATGGGCTAAAAGCTAAATGACGACTTAGTTTTTACTTGAACAACCAGACATTGCTCCTTCGTCTTTATTTCTCTATAGCAGACAGCAGCGGTTAAATGGCTGCCGTGTGATTCCTGCATCTTCAGCAGACCCAGGCCTGAAGCAAAAGTGTCGTCTTTGAATTCACTGCAGAGACACAGAGCTCTGGCCCCTTTCTCCTCTCAACTTCCCCCTTGAAGTTTTTTTTCTTATAGCTGAACAGAGAGCAGGATTGTGCTTTTAAAAAAAAAAAAAACGAGGGGGTTTTTTAATCTGGGGAATGAGTGCTTTGCCATGCAGCCCAGCTCTAGAGAGAGTGCCAAGCAGGGCCGGGCAGTGTATTAATATTTAAATTCCAGTCCAGATAATCAATAAAAGGGGGTACTTCTGTGCGCTGTTACCCTCAGATGAGAAACGATAATAGGGAGAAAACCTGCTGATTAGCCTCCTAAGAAGCTCTCTTCTCTGTGTAGTGCTCAATACTTTAGGAGTGATTATAACCTATTGAGGCAGAAAACCTGATCGAATATAACCTCTTTTGAATTCCTTGTTCCCTCAATAGTGTGTCAAAAAGAGCATTCAGCGGTTCGTGTTGGAAAAATCACTGCCTATCTAAGTTATTCTCATTTCTTCTTTGCATATGGTGCGCAAGAAAAAATTTCAGCCAGCCTTTATGTCGTGTCATAATGCTTTAATATGGGCAATGCTGCCATAACAGCCACCAATAGGGAACTTATATATTATTCTTCTTTTCAGTGTACATAAAAAATCCCAGCTTAGTCCTTTTTTGTCTTTTGAATGCTTTGAACTCCTTTCAGCCTTTAGGGGGACTTTTTGTGCCGTGGACTGTGGTGTGCATTCACTGTAAAGGCACTCAATACCGCAATAAGACCACAAGCAAAACTGAGTGTCTTTAAGCGGGACCACACATCTAAGGCATTTGCATAATTTAAGGAGGGGAAGAAAAAAAAATAAAGAAAAGGCAAAAAACCAACCCTCTTCATTTAAGATGAGAATCGAGGCAACGCATACCTCTCTCGACCTATCAGGTTACTGCATGTTTTGGTTAAAATGGCCCAACAACAGCTGAAACGCAAAGTCGTAGAATTGAAGCCTTTCGGGGTGAGATTCGTCTTTTTTGTGTAGTTAAGGTTTGAGCCACGTTACCGTCTTCTCATAGCACGGTGTGTCTGAAAATCGGAATGTTTAAGAGAGGTCAGGATTTTTTTTTTTTTGTGCCATTGTCCTCACTTAGTTAAAGCATCAGAGATAAAGGAAAGGGTGTATGGGGAGGGTGTGTGTGTGTGTGTGAGGGGGGTGCCAATGCTTTTCCTGAGGATAATTTCTCGTTTGAAGGGCCAGCAGAAAGAAAAGCAGAAGGAGTTGAAGTAGTGGTGGTGAGGATCTTGAAAGAGAGCAAGGCCAAAGCTGAACTGCTCAGTTCATTTTCCACCTCACTGGCCGTCGTAATCCATCTTGGCCAGCTGCTAACAAGATTGAGTCTGAAGTTTACCTCCACAATGAGATAATCAGATTAAGATGCACAAAGATCAAATAATGACCCGGCTTTAGGGCAAGTTCAGCAGGCCCTTGATTGCGATGTGTGGTCCTTCAGATATATTAAAGAATTCAAATTGTCTCATCATAACATGTATGAAATAGAGACAGAGAAATATGTCTGAACGGGCCGGGCTGAGAGGCACTATGATGCATATTCCATGCTTACATGTTTGTTTTCGTAGACCGTTGGTTTCGAGGAAATGTAAAGTTGTATTTATATCTAGCCACCTTTTTTTTGTCTCTGCTGGGATGATGAAGGTGCAACGTGTGAACTAAGAAAAGCTTTTCAAAGTGATGTATGAGTGAAAAGTTTTGTATCTTCCACCCAGACTTGTCTCCCCCCATACTGCTTTGCTTTAATAGAGTAACGGGATTATTCAGAGAGGCATACAAATGTGATTGTCTCACAGCAGATGGTGCGCACTGCTTCACCTTTGAGAGAAGTTAATTAAGCCCGCCATATTGTGCCTATCTAGGGGAAAAAATGTAGATGAATATTGAAGCAATCGAACCCTGTCTCTTTCTCAGTCCTCGGCGCGAGGACAGAGGAGGCCATTGACGCAGAATTATGTACAGAGTTCAATTAATTCCAACATCCACTTTTCCAGCTCTCTCTTCCCACGTTTCCACAGACCTCCTGAAAGTTCGACCCCTCGCTAAACGCGCCGCGCCGCTCCGGCTGCCAAATTCTCAAACAACCTCCGTTGTGTGATATCAAATGGGTCAGTGGGAGGGAACTCTCCCTAATTCCCTTACTCTCTCGCCATCAACAAATTGCCTTCCATGACCTTACAAAAAAAAAAAGAGATTTCAGTTTTCACGCTTTCGCCATGTTTTAGCGATGGTTAGAAATGAGTAAAAGTCAGAAAACTTAACCTCTGTATTAAGTGTTTTTTGCCGTGAGGTTTTTAGCGAACCCGTCAAACACCAGCCGGCTAAAGCGGCTACAGTGTGTGTTCCACAAAACATCAAAGCCCTGCGAGGTAGAGTTTTAGAAAAAGACAAAAAAAAAAAAAAGGAAAAAAAAACAGGGATCTGCGGATTATTAAACCAAGTGAAGTCAGAATAACAAAATAGTGTTCAAAGTGCCCAACATGGAGGGGGGAACATGCTGAGTGCAATATAAAAGTAGGGGTTAAGCTTATTGTAAACTCCCTCCACTACGTTCCAAAGGTAGATGTTACATATGATTTGAGGAACTCTGCTGTGGCAGTCACGGCAAGCTACTTCCGTTCCAGTTGAGCATTGCTAATTTTTTAAACCCTCGACCACATGTGTGGCACTACCGTGTAGCTCCTTTTTCCCTCTCTTTTTGATCTGTTATTTGGGGGGGGGGGGGGGATTTAAACTGCAATTTTTTGTAAAAAACCAAATTTTGCCAAAAACACATTTTTTTAATATTGT
>JAVQJF010129816.1:0-13094 GCA_036023855.1 Gadopsis marmoratus
CCCCCCCCCCCCCCCCCCCCCCCCCCCCCCCCCCCGCCCCGGTAAGGTAGATCTACTCCCTCCATTTCCTCCCCTTCACTGACCCTCTTTGAGCTCTTTTTGTATTCCCTCCTCTAATCAACAAGCAGGTTGCCTTTGCTTTGCTTCATTGCCTTGGGCTAAAGTCACATTTTCCTTATTGTATGACATACGCTTTTGAGGCTGGGGCCTTTTATCTTGAAGGAAAGTGGCTTTTCTGTGGCACCCCTCGCTCTGATCACAGGCTGTTGTTTGGTGTGTTCGCCACGTAAAAGCTGGAGTGTTTAACTTTAAATAAAGACAAGTTAACCACTTCGATCACAGGCGGGTTTCCCACGACTCTTGACTCTCCACATCCACCATGTTTAGGTAAATTGCCGTGCATGGTTAATGTCTTTAAGTGAGAACAGGGTATTTTTGAACATTGTATCACTCAAGGACAGAGCCTCATCTGGCGCCAAATGAAGAACATACACACAAATACGGCTCTGCTTTCACCTGACTCACCAGAAACAAAATTGAAAGCGTCAAGCAGATGTGCGCTTAACGGAGAGAAACTTCTAAAAGAGAGATCGCATCGGCCTCCCGCTTCAAAGCTGAGGAGATAGCATCGCAGAAAGCATCACGTACGGGTCTCTGCACAGGCAATATTTTTCCAAACGCAGAAAAAGGCTTAAGATGTCACACGCCTTGCTCTGCCAGAGTGCGAGCCGCCAAGGGTGAAAGACTCACTAAAAAGGTAATTAAAAACATGCAGGGCTCCAAATTCTGCCAAAAAAAAATCTATTTCTGTAATCTTCCCAGAATAAGTTCTCGGAGGCGAAAAACCTTTTAGACCACAATACTGTACCTCGCCTTTACACATGGAGGTAAATCTCAAGTTAAACACTCCTCTGGCTGATGCGTTTTGTGGAGCTTAAAGGTGGCAGCTGTCATTAAACTTTATACAGTCGTACATTATAGCCTATGCAGGCAGAAAGAATTTCAGTGGTTGAGTTGAATCTCAGTCTGTTGAAGCCAAAGAACCACAGCTTTTTATGTTATTTGAGATTGGGAGTGAAGCCCTTGGGAAAAGGGCAAGAGGTGAAAGGAAAAGGTATCTGTTGTGAAGCATTCCTTCTACTAGCTAAATACATGCAAAGCAGCTATACCGTTTTAGCTATGCTAAAATGTAGGCGCAAGGTGCAGATGTCAACCTACACAACATGGTACGTTCCCATTCACGGTGCAGACAGGAAGATAAAAGACAAAATAACAGTCTGAGCGCCTCCTTGTTGCCACAACTGTCAATGGAGTGCTCTGACTTTTACTAACGAATGAAGCGTAATGGTTAAAGTTACTAGTTGTTTAAATTGTGCTCCGAAAAGCTTTTAATTGATGGTACACTTCTATCTTTTTAGCTCCACCTCTGACGGCATCCCAACAGAACATTCCACAAGGGGAAGAAATTGTTCAGAGGGGTGTGGTGTGGGGTGAAATAACCGCCTAATATTATGGTGAACTTTCCAATGTTGTCTCAGTGGGGGGAAACAGGAGACTTTCATTTTCCTTTGTCAGGGTGGAAAGCCAGTTGAGCCCGGTCCTGAGATGGGATGCACACAGGGTGTGTCACAGGGATCCAGCTTATTTACTGAGAGACAAACCAAAACCTTCTGGAGCCCACATACCAATGTATCTAGTATCTTCTCATTGCTCTGCTTTGACTCTCACACGAACATGAGTCACGCAACATTGCCAGATGGTGCACCTGCTGTATCAAGGAGAGGACGGCTGCTCTGAACAATCACCAAGGTTTTTTAGAGTCAATCAATATATTCACTGGGACCAAGTCCGCGTCAGAATCAGTGCCAGCTCATAACCTTCGTATGAGGTCTTTGTGGACTGAGGCTGCTACTAATGTTGAGTCCAAATGATTTCCCTCAGTGGCATCTCATCAAGTGCTTTGACACCACGGCCTCACAGTTTGCACACATTTTCAAAATTAGACATCAGGAATAACAATTTATAAAAAAAATAAAAAAAACCTTTGTTTTTGTGCACCCTATGAAGAAATCCACTGGACCACATGTGGTTCGGTCGTCCAGAGTTTATTTGCATTCCTCAGTGTTGAGCTCACACAACCACTCAAAAGTGTTTGTGAGCATCATAACTCAGGCATCGTCAAGCAGCTTGTTGTGGACGGTGTTGTGTTTGTGGACGCCGAAGGATAGAACAATAGATAATAGAATAATAGACCTGCCCTGCTTTGTGAAAAGAAAGAGGATCTCCGGTTTTAGGGAAGATATTTTGTGCGAAAAGGTTGGGGGGCGGCGCAATTGATAGTAGGACTGGGACAATGAGGTAAGCTGATAAAATGTGTTATTCGGTGTTACTTTGTCTGTTCTCGTTGCAGTTGGAGAGAAAAATAAACTGAGAAAAGAGACGGAGGAAGAAAGGTCTGAGCATTCGACAGTTGGTGGGTTTTCTATTATGGATGTGAGCAGGAGGGTTTTGCACCTCCCTGCGGACCTCACAGCAGTCCCCAGTGTGCTCCCTTTGACTTTCAGCTTTGACCCATAATGGCCCCCCGGTTGGATGGCAGACAAATGGTGATACAATCCACCCTGATCCGTGCGATGGACAGTGGGGTGAGCAGAAAGGGCAAGGTGGCGACCGGAGAGCTGAGACTTTGATGTGGGTTTTTTTTTTTTGCATTTTTGTGTGAAGTGGTCAAGCAGAAGCGGCACAAATGCCTTTTTGTTGGCCCAGAGGTCATCTAATATTAAACAGCTGGTCGCTTTCTTTGCTGCAGAAGAGACTGTATTAGCCGCAAACCTTCCTCACATGCTGGAGAATGGGCTGGATTGCAAACGCACAAAGAAGACCTAGTAGATCAAACTGAAATTATTTATTGGTTAATCGATTAAAATTAAAAACTATTTCAATAATTCATTTTTTAAAGGGGTACTCCTGCTATTTAGTGTTGTACTGTCATAGTTGGTCAACTTGTGAGTGGCAGATTCAGAAAAGAATAGTCAAAATCAAAGCAGCAGAGGAAGAGACATCCTCACTTTTAGCTCCTGGTACTGGATCCTACATTTCCCATAATGCAACTTGATCATCTTTCCTGCCTGGTAAATATCCACTTCTTTCAAACCCAACATCTCCAGTTTGTAATGAAGTGTGAGGTTGTGAGTATTTCCTGCTTTTCCTTGTTTTATACAATTGCAAATTTAAAACCTTTGGTTGACAAAAAAAAACAACACATGTCACCATTAGGTCACTTAGTAGCTATTCTGGAGTTTTCAAATCATATCACATGACCTTCCTCAGGACATGGAGTTTGCCCAATTGTCAGGGACTTGCAGGGGTTCAAATGATCATTCTTCATATTGGCTTAAAAAAATTGAGGTTACATTCATAAATATTGGGTTTTAGACAATTGGTTGGACAAAAACTAAATTTTCACTACTTTTTTGACATTTAATGTGCTGAATTATATTAAGCAATCAATAATAGAAACAATCAATAGATCTGCAGGGGTGGTCTGGTGTCTGTCCTGTCAACTGATCACTGAAGTTTCAAAATTAATTACAGCCCTTTGGTTCATGACTGCAGATTGTGAAGAGATTTGTTTGTGCTGGCACTACAGCCTTGAAGAAAAGATATCGGAAGGAACTATAAGCTGTGTTCATTGCGGCGGGTAATTCAGCCTTCTGTAAACCATGAGGGAATTGATTGTTCATGGGCACAGGGTAATAACCCAGAGAGGCAACAATCTACCGAGTCTGCCAGAGTAAAAAATAAAAAATCCTCTTTTATGTGATTGTGGTGAAAAGCCACAGTAGAAATAGAAAGACACGTGGGCAACAGGAAGGGACGCGTCATTGTGCCCGTTCGTACAACAGCAATTAAAGTGCAGAGGAGATTTTCAGATTATGATTATATAGCCAGGAGAGGAAAGACAAAAACCACAAGGAGGCTTCACTCAGGTTTTCAACTCATAAGACTTTCTGACAGCCTCCAAAATTGTTAGCGAGATCAAATAACTAGGTTTTACAGCAATGCTCTCTGGCAGTAAACAACGCTTCCATGGTTCTGCTTTGGGATGTCCATACAAGGAGCAGTTTGTTGTAATGCAGCATCATAAAAATTAGAGATTCACACGGGCTGGAAAGTATGTGGGATCTTTATGAGAGAGGCAACTGTAGTTTCGGACCGGCTGCAACTGAGGCTTTAGGAGCTGGTGCCAACTGCCTGAGCTGGTGTCACTTGGTTGGGAAGAAGTGGGAAAACATGAAAGGAAACAGTGAGGCATCATTCTGAAAAGGGAAATGTGCTGGAAAAGTGATTGAGACTGAAAAACACAGCTGTAGTTAATAAGATTCCCCCTGCTTCTTTGCTAAATGAGGGAAGTCACCTCGTGAAAATCCTTTAGAGACTTTTCGGTCTACATGAAAAGGCGATGAGATCAGCATGGAGTAACAATATGGGATTACGTTTTTCAGAACATTAGCTTAACCCTTGTGAAGCAGGGATAAACAGCTTTCACCAAATTGACTGGGGGTCTGGAGTGTTGGGCTTTTTGATTAACACCAGTGTCTGAACACAAGCCAAAAGCTCCCTGCACCTGATTAGCAATTCAGGGTTGGACAGTGGGCCAATTACAAATCAACCTTGGTGTCTCCCATGCAAATCAGCCCTCATCCAGTGGCTTTGTACCTGAATGGCCAGCATGAATACATTAACTCCATGTTAATGGGTCTTGCTTTCCATTTAGTTTGAGGAGAACCTGTTCTGTGGTTGTCAGGGGCAACCGGTGGGAGGACCCCCAATCACCGGACTTGATAAATATTGAAGCAGGGGCTTATACCGCCCCCTTGCAATTCATCTCTCCTCACAAGATGGAGTGGGTTTCATCAAGGAGGCTTGACTTCAGACCTGGTGCCAAATACCATTGCTGTTTGTCCGGACAATGCTAAGATCTCTTTGGGTTTAGTTCTGGATGGCTGCACTTACCTAACACTGCGCTGGCCCACTCACACATACTGTGCCAGTAAAAGACCTTATCCTGGCAACTGGCAGGTCTCTTTAGAGATAAAGAACGGCTGTTGCCAGAACGGGACGGCCATCCACTCTCCTTGGGGACTAGCCTGATGGTAGCCAGTAATGACTGGTGGTGTATACATACGTCAGAGGAGAAGTTAAGGTGTCGCTCCAGTGTGTGGAGACCACCCAGGACGTCATGCGCTGGCTGACAGAGTCGTCCGATCGTCTGTCCAACAGACATACTCCACATTCCCAGGCAGGCTGTGCTCAGCACTCAAAATGCAAACAGCATGCGCAACCTTATTGTACTGCAGCTTCTTCACTTTGTCGTGGACAGACGCCAGTGTTGGCTCAGAGAAAGAAGACTTAATATCGACTATGTCTCATTAATTTTCAGATTGTCTGTCGCCAATTATCTATATCCAGACATTCGTAATGGGAATAACATGGCTGGACAGAATGCCTGAGCTCTTATGTATGCCTTCTCTCAAATTGGCTTCCCAGAGCAGACGCCGCATCTAAAATTGACATGTGAGCCCGGAGTGGATTTTCTCCCTTGGCTATGTGTTTGTGCAGAGTGATGTTATCCAGCACCAATGTCAACCGCCGGTTTCACTGCACGGCTGACCTGCTAATATTCCCCGTAGGAGCTGAAACTTGAGATGACAACCTGCCCATCACGCTGCCCCACCAGCCAGCTAGTTTGCATTCCCAGTGCTCCAATTAGCACCTGGCCTCCCCTTCACATGTCACCGGCAGCCGCTCCTTTGCACAGGACCAACCTGCACCCCCAGCCACCCCGCCTCTTAGCCGTGACCTCTCACCTGCCCACACTAGAAGCCTCTAGTTTCTGCTCACCTCCAGCAGACAGTAAATCTCTGTGATTTTACAGTCAGGGAGGCTCTCGTAGGGCGGCTTGCAGGAGATATGGGTCAGAGGATCCACAGTTGACGCATTTACTAGTCATGGAGGATGGCCAAAGGAAGAAGGAAAAAACTCAGCCAGGTGGGTCTTCTCTCTGCCATCTTCATGGCTGAAACTGTCTCAGGTTAAAAAAAGCTATATTTCCTTAGTGACATGATGTAGCTGAGGTCAAAGAGGGATATTCTGTGGTGTTGAGCTAAGGTAAGGATTTGCTGTGAGTGCAACAATGACAAATGCACCGGTTGAAACCTTTGCAGTTGGCTCTGGGCTCCAGGAAAAGCTTGTTTACATACTCTTTTGATCCAAGTGCTTTAAGGAAATTCATTCAAGTCAGAAAATATTTTCAGCAATGGAAAGGGAATCCAGAGATACGGGATTATTTCTTTTTTACTCCTGCAGTGTTAAGCACTGCTCAGCTGATGGAAAATATGCACATTTCAATAACCTGAGCTTACACTGTACAGCAAAGAAAGGAGTACAAACAAACATGTATTGCTCCATAAGAACAGGTCATTGATTTGTGACAATGCCAACCTCTGACCCAAGGATTTTCCAGTTGACCTTGGCTATCCTTGAAGAGATACTGTCTTTGTTCGTAGTGATGGCCATTGATTACCTTTCAACATGTTGCGCAGGGGGAATTATTAAACATTCATCAGCGGTCTAGCAAGGTCAGACGCCGGAATGGCTGAACGCAGAGAGATGGAAAAGAGAAAGGCAGGCTGACAGAGGAGCTGTCAAACATCTCACACGCCGTCAGCCCCGAGGCGGTGCAAGCTGGAGCACACCACGCTTGCTAACCCTCCTGCAGAAAGTGCCCGTGCTGCAGCTCAGGCAATTAGATGGACATCTTTGGACATGAGCCTGGGGGAAATGCATACACACAAGAAACGGTTCTCTTCATGCCATGTATACCAGTATTCAGGCTCAGAAAACACACACACACACACACACACCACTAACCTATAGCTACTTGCAGCATGTCTCTGTATCCCCTCACTGACAGCTTTTACAGGCCTATGTTTTGCGCTCCCAATAATTACCCATAATCACAGAGCATCACTGATTTTACATCACGGGCTTTAATATGTTTACCACAGGAAAGTGGAGATGGTAATGTGGAGGTCTAATGCAAAACAGAGACTGGAAGCTGACCTGCGGTAGAAAAGAACGAACCTTTAGGCGAAGGCATTTGAAATCCTGGCTTGCTTCTGGCTACTTGTCAGCATTCATCTTTGACATCTTTGACCCCATAGGATGACACATTCTGTTACCCACCCAGGTCTGGTGTCTGCGTCACTGGATGATCATGATGTTCATTCAACAGGCCATTTAAATACAATACAATCCTTAAAAAAGTCAGATAAGCAGTAAAACCTGAACACCCTGGGCATCATATCAAATTTAAATCTGAGTTATTACCTTATAAGAGGTTAATGCAATATGAACTATGACTAATCAGGTAGATCGCCTCCCGAAGGATGTCGGAAAACACAGTACTGTCCCGATTGATGGAAGTCTTAAAATAGTGCTGCTTGTCTTGGGATTCAGGTATTTGAGGTATCCACATAGCAAAATAGCTTGTAGATTTTGTTCCATACATTGTAAAGCTAGAAAACCACATAGTTTGAACAATGATTCTGCAGAAAGCTTTGCCAATGAAATGCAATAAAGTCTAAGGAATGCTCATTTAGGACAAGCATGCACCCTCTCTCCATCAGTGACAAATGTACGCTTCTGCAAACCTTTACCACCAAGTAAACATCCCAGACTGACATCCACCTACAGAGTACGAACAGTGTCATTGCTGTATGAATTATGGGGGGTGAGTGGAGGTAGTAATGAGGCATGATAAAAGAGAGGAGGGATCCTGTGTTTCCGCTCTCTGATGCCTGGATCCTGGTTTCCACACCTGGTTCTGTTCAGGCTCTGAACGAAGCCCATGTGAGGGAGCGCTCATTACACTACAGACTTTGTCTTAATCAATCTCTCCCATGACTCCGCCAGGCTTGCCGCCAAACATGTGTGTGCAAAATCTCTCACTTTCAAATAAACATCTTTCGTGGTTTGACATGCGTACTGCATATATTTCTAAGTTAATACTGTATTCAATACTGGAGCTTTGCCAGAACAGGGTGAGACCGCTGATGAGGTTAAATGATCCAGATCATGAACGCAGACCAATGGCCCAACTGCCAACCGAGGGGATAAATGAGGCAGAATTTTTGATCCCACCATTCCTGGAATGGCATTTTGGCAACAGTAAAGCCAACCTCTGATACAGTAGCAGAACATATTAAGCGTGCTGTGTGCTTCTCAGTATTAGCATTGCTCTTCTTCCAGTTTACAGCATATGAAAGCTGTGTCAGTGTTACTGCACATTAATGCTTACAGGAGGTAATGTGGTCATTTTTATACCACACAACGTCTTAAACGATGCATTAACTTCCCTGATTATGCGTATTTTGTTGTAAGTTTTACAGAATTTTACAATCTCTCATCTCAACACATCAGCAGTAGACAAAACTCAAAAATTTAATTCATCAGTAGACAATCTAAGCAACGAAAAAGAGATCACAAAGCAAAAAGTTCGAATATATTCCATGTTGCAGTTTCGACAAACATTTGACAACATCTCTGCAGCACAGATCGATCAGAAACTTGTTACGTTTCTATGGACAGTTGCAGTCAAACCTCCTCTTTCAGGTCAGTATACTACATTCTGACAGAGAATACATCAAACGTGCCATGAAACAGGCCAATGCAAACTTTGAGAGGACGAGAGATAAAATAAGCACAATAAGCACATGTCCTGGGGGTAATTAACTTTTATCACACTGGGTATCCCTAAATAGTTTGCTGTATGGAAGGGGGCCTGTGTTTATTATCCGAGGCACGGAAGAGAAAGGCACCACTTGAGAGTTTATTATTTGGGTTAGCTGCATTTCTCACTGTTTATTATGCGGTTTTAATTGTGGTCTGGCTGTGTTCGCCTGAGGAACACAAGGGTAAGCAGAGCGAGGGAGAGAGGAATGTCAGAGACAGCAACTTCTCTGCAGGACGTGAGGCTACGCTGGGAGTCCCATGAACCTGCCAAACCCCTGGATTGGATTTCAGCAGTGACACAAAGAGGAAAAGAGGGAGGATATTCCAGCGTCCAGATCTATTTGCAACCTGAGCGCTCGCCCACTGGTTTATTTTCTTGGCTTAGTTTGTTCCAACTTGCAATAATTAGCAGGGCTTTACATCTGGGAGCAGAAGAGGCCGGACTACAGGTCAGGACTAACCTTTTGGCCACCCAGCAGGTGCCAAGCCACCTGCACCCCTCACTCTTCCAGACTTCTTCTATGTTTCTTCATTTGTCTTCCAGGCTGCTTTGGATGGAGCCCAAACTCCCTGAAATCTTCCCTCCGCGAGGACCTCCAGTGTTTATGGGAATAATGAGGCTCCACCTTGGGCCTTGACAGTCTCCCTACATCTGGTGCTCACCCATGCCGAACTCTCTCCTGCAGCCAAGAGGGAGTTTTGACCCTTATCCTCCTCAAAATGTTTTCAAACTCCAAAACAAAAAAGGTGCATCTACTCCTAGCTCCTTGATATTCAGATGATAAATCAAAGCTGGAATGTAAATTAGCACTCGAAGTTGGCTGCTTCGCAAGCATCCTCCTGCTTCTTGCTGCTCTTTCCTCATAAATTCACCTAGATGTATCCCGGGATAATTACAGCAAAGTAAAACACGCACATTTGCCTCATCACACAGATAAACACTCGTTAAGAACGAAGTCCAGAGCCTGTTAAAGAATTAGTTACTGTGGTTGTGTTTTGCCGCAGGGAGGACCATAAATGGAGAGTCTGACTTTGGTATCTGCAGTACTCGATCACAAGTCTAATCTGCACTCTGGAAGGGAATCGAGCGTTCCAGGATTATAGGGATTGCCTCATTTTCAGCACGGCCACCTTTAAAGCTGGCTATTTGGAAACAGTGGAGGAGTGAGTGAATAATGGGACCTGAGTGATCCAAACCAAAGATAGTGATAGTTTAAGTTTTCAGTCATTAGTTTGGGGTAATTTATTACAAGCTGCCTGCCATATTTAATAACACACAGTATGCAGATCAGAAACAGTCTGCATGCTGGTTCAGATGTTTGGAATGAAACAATAAGAGAAACCCGAAAGAACCAAAAGGGAAAGGAAGACAGAGACGGAATGAGAGTGAAAGATATAAGGACGAGTGCGAACAAATTGGCACAGTTAGTCACAGCCTGAGAGAGAAACAAAAATATTAAATAAAACTACACCTGCTTTAGCCGCATACTGCAAGGCTTTATTAACTGTCCGAGTGCAGAAACCATGCTGATGGACAGCCTCAGCTGCTCTGTGCTGCATATTCCACGGTGAGAGGGAGTGAAAGGTGACCAAACGCCTCCTTCAGCCCCTGCACACTATCCAGCCACTGCGAAAAGGTTACTGCACCGCTCATAGCTCAGAGGCACGAGTGAACGGCCAGCTCATCTGCACTGACTCACGCAAGCAAGCATGCAAAAAGAAAAAATAAAGCTAAATCTACCCTTACACTGCACTCTCATTTCAAGGGAGCATCAAAAATAAATTAAATAATCTATGCCAAAGAAATTAAATAAAACATGAGAATCAAAACCAGAGGCAGCAACAAATGCCCACAGGGCTGCAGTACGGAGGGGTGTGATTAAAGTTTAACTAGGAACAGATTCAGAGTAATTGTGACAGCAGTGCCACCTCCTGCAGAGGTCTGACTTCTTGCTGACACACAGCAGGACAATGGATGGACAAGGACTGTCTGCAGAACAGAGCTTCAAGGCGCGTGTGTCTGTGTGTGTGACTGAAACCTTTCCAACTGTGTCCACAAACTAAAGATTAATCTGATCCAAAAAAACCCCCCCAACATAGTTGCTTAGGATATGCAAAGTGTAGGTAAGCCGTAATCTACTCCATAATGATGCAGCCCCCTCGGCTTGCCTTGATTATCAAACATTTGTTCTGCATTAGCCCATTAAACACATGGCATCAGCGCAACCTCGTTACGTCTGCAGAGAGAGACACAACAAGTGGACAAAGGCCAAGTTGATGGTTGACATTCATTTCAGCGGATCATGCTTGTTATTTTTTCTTACCCTCAAAGGAAAGGAAGATTCTTGCAAGGGGCTGCGGGAGGCTGGAGACCCCAGTGGAGAGGAGAGAGAGAGCCAGGAGGGAAAGCGCCATAGCTGACGCCAGAGGTGGCCTGGCCAACCCCTCCGGCCTGCCCATGACTGCACCGCTAACGAACCCCGACCAGTCACAGCTGCCTGTTGTCTGAAAGAGAAAATAATTTTGCCACCACTTAACATTTTCCTTATTTTTGGAAATTTGTAATATGTAGAAGCAGAAACACAACGATGCTTGTAAAGCAGAGGAGGTTTTTTATGAAAGAAACCTGTCTGAAATGTGTCTAAAAAAGATGTCTAGGTTAAAAATTGTGTAACATTTGGCTGTAAAGCTTTTCATCTAGCTGACATAGCACTGCTGCTTGAACAGAATTTAGGAGGAGCCTCACTACATGTTGAAATAAAGTCATTTAAAACCATATTAACTTACAAATTAACTTAAAACACAATGTAGACACATTGGCAATGACATATTAACACCTCAGTTGAATGGCTCATGTGTTAACAAACAGTTGGCTATTGACACATCCGGCAGACACAGAGCAACATTAGCATTCATTTGGAATCAAGTCCAGTACTCACTCTCCTTTTAGCTCTGGCTCGGTCTCCATTATTTCCTGATGGAAATATCTCCCTGAATGCTCCACTGTGTTCACCAGCTAGATACTAACTTTGTCTGTCTGCTGTTTGGTGCGGGGCAGAGCCTTTTTTACTTGTTGTCTGCTGCGTCTGGAAATTATGTTGATGAAGTTGCAGCCAACAAATGATGAACAAAAGAGGAAAGGAAAGAGAGCTGAAGGACACTAAAAAGCACCATAGAGCTGAGAAACGGGTGGTAATTTTCTAATAATAGTCATTTGACTCATTGTTAATATAGAAACATTGACTGGTGTAGTTTTAAATGCAGTTGAGGAAATGAGCATATTTAATCTGAAATTATCCTAAATTTGGGATGCAGCGCTTTCAAGCTAACGCTTCAATAACATTCAAATGACAATGTCTCTGATCAGGTTTATTTAATTTGAATACAATGCCATCCGTTGCTGTGAGGATAATTCATTTTGCAAGAGGACAGAAATAACATACACGACCGATATTTACAGATAAACCATCAGTCTGACGGGCCCAGAAATGCTGACTTACACAGTAATAGCACAAACTACACTGAATGAAGACACAGATGGGAGCACGGCATGTCTGTTAAATCCCATCAATTGCAACGTACCTCTATTAAATATGGATGAGTTAAATCTGCACAAAAGAGCTGCCGGAGAAACGCTCTCCTCAGCCTCCTCTTGTTGCTTTTCCATAACAGGACAAGCGCAGCTCAATTATTGATAGAGGCAGGTATGCTGCATTGCCCTGTGGGGCACTAACTCCTGCAATGCAAAACTCCACTGCTGGAGAAAGGCTGTTTTAACCACCCAAACGGGCTGTTACACAACCCGTGTGCACAGAACACACATGGCTTATAGATGTGCAATGAAAGATTGATGGCCAAGAGAAAGGAAAGCTGCGTGATTGCTATGAAAATTTCACGTCGGGGTGTAGTGTGCAAGTAGGTTGAGATATGGGTGTGCGTTGTGGGGTGAAGTGCGACTGATATATAGTGTAGCTGAGGTGGAATTCTACAGTTCAGGTGCATAAGGATAACAGATGGAAAACTGCAGAGGAATGAGGTCTCTTTGGCTGCTCTTAGAGAGAAGTAAAACAGCGTGGGACCCGACCGCTGTACCGCAGCCCCTCTCCTGCTGGATCATCCACACACACACACCGTCCCCCCGAGCCTGCTTCGGCTTGGGCGTTTTTCATGGCTATGACGCTGTGTCCATGTCCTGCTCTGACTTCTGGCACCAAAAAAGGTTCACCCAAACTCTGCGTGATTCACATCTGACTTTCATGCAGGAGACTGGAGCTTGCTGGGGGGGGGGGGGGGGGGGG
>JAVQJF010129822.1:0-23467 GCA_036023855.1 Gadopsis marmoratus
GTGTGTGTGTGTGTGTGTGCGTGCGCGCGCGCGCGCGTGCGTGACCTGCTTGATCCATTACTGAGTAAAACATTTTATAAATGTATTCTGAAAGCATAGTTTTCTTTCTTTAAATGTTCTGTTTCAATGGGGTTACAAAGTAGGTTTACATGTAGTTTATGTGTCACTAAAACATACAGTATATGTTATATAGTGAGCATGACTCTAGTATTTTCCACTAAACACCAAATATAATGTAATCACCACTATGGTGCATTATGTATTATACAAGGGGGAAATAACATTATTTTATTTTAAAATGCATTTAGGCCTGAATGAAAACATAGGTGTAGTAATAATAATATACAGGTTGACACGTGATTATATTTACATTTTTAATAAGGGAAAAAAATGCAAACATAATCGCATTCCAAGGATGTATTCTTTACTTATTTAGTCAAACGTAGTTAAGTTTATTCATCTTAACTGTCTATTTTGTTGGGAACAAAAGGATTAAGGGGTGTGTGTGTGTGTGTGGCCTATACATCTGTCCTCTTGGCCTCCACAGCTTTCATGTCTGACCCTGCAGCTGATTCAGCTGAATGAAGCTCTTGTCTTCACTAAGTTTGCTCTTGTGACTGTTTAGAGTTAAAGTTAGGAAACCACAAATTAATGTGATTTTCTAACTGCTGTGTGTGTGTGTGTGTTTTCCTGATCAGGGCAAAGCGGCCTGGGGAAGTCCACTCTGATGAACACCCTGTTCAAATCCAAGGTGAGCCGCAAGTCGGTACAGCCCAACCCGGAGGAGAGGATCCCAAAGACCATCGATATCAAGTCCATCAGTCACGGTTGGCCTGTTTACTAGCCTACAGCCGAAATATTTATAGTTTCCTGGTGCTGCATTACTACCGATTTGTTGCTTTCTCTCTGTGTGTGCGTGCCATAGAAATACTAATTGAGTAGATTTTGTTTTTCCAGATATTGAGGAGAAAGGCGTGAGGATGAAGCTGACAGTAATTGACACTCCGGGCTTTGGGGATCAGATCAACAATGAAAACTGGTGAGCTGGGGTTATGTTATGTGAAAGCATCAGTAGCTGTTGGTAAAGTAATTTCTGTCATTGCATTTGTAAAATTAGTTAATCACTGGCTTGGTTGTCAAAGCCAAAATTCAGGGTTTTATCAAAATAACATTGCACATTTTGTATTTTATTCTTTTATATAGACGCAGGAAATGTTTGAAATTGGCTGCATCTGCATCCAGCCTTTTTAAAGTTGAACATTTCATGCCACTGAAATTCAAACGAATTAATTATTTTAGGGTATAGCAGCACTTTAAAAAAATGTGACTAATTTACCTGATTTAATTATAGTACCTACTCTGTGATTTAAGCCTTGCCGTAAAGAATTAATTTACAAAAGTACATAATGTAATAAGTAAATTAACAAATACAATATCGTTGGCCAAGAGGGAAGCTGCAGTGGACAACATGACTGATATGTTCTAATTATTATAGACAAAATGCTCATTCCTCATCTCGGTTTTCTCTGTCAGCTGGCAGCCCATTATGAAGTTCATCAATGACCAGTATGAAGCGTACCTGCAGGAGGAAATAAACATCAACAGGAAGAAGAGGATCCCAGACTCCAGGGTGCACTGCTGCATATACTTCATACCTCCCACAGGCCACTGGTAAGGTCAAATATTAAAGAGTAACTTGTGACTAAGTGCCCCACTTTTTGTTCCCCGTTCCTCCAGTTTCTCCCATAGCTGCAGGGACGAATCTGGCCTTCTGGCAATCTCACCTGACCCAGTGTCTGTCCACAGCTCTTTAACCACGTCCTTCTCCAGCTTTTCTCTGTCATCTCTCTCTAGTGACCACATGTGGGACTACATTCTCTCTCACGTATCACTTTAAGAGTCAGATTTCACAAAACAAAATTGCACTCTACTATTGTCATAGCTGAGGGATGTATAGAGACAGGGAACAGATTGTCAGTGACTGAGGCAGTATTATATATATATATATGAAATATGCTAGCCTTTTTACCTGAGCATGTTGATTATAGGCTTACTGATTAATGTATTTACCACAAAAATGTATGAAATTGTGTAGCCTCACCATGGCTGACTTTCCTCAATCTGCCAAACTCCTAATCTAGTGTATCACTATGCTAATATCACTAATTTAATTTGACAAAGTGCTGCGTCAGAAGGTCTGGATTTCATTATTGATTCAGTGCCTTCATTTTTCATCTGGAACAAGTTGTTGAAAAGTGGGACACCAAGTGGTTCACAGATAAATTTGTGGTAGAGGGTCCAACATGACAGCGGTCAGAGACGAGCACTTTTTGATGAGCCTGTGTGCCAGCAAAAGACTGTGTCTGAAGCAGAAACAGATTGTTCTGGCTGTAAATGATGCTAACAGACCAAGGTCGCCGGGGCTGTAACAATACTGATCCTGTAATTTGGCACGAGATTTGTCCAAGTAAATCAATTGCAGACAGGCTTTGAGGAAAGAAAACCGCTTGTGTCCTCACGGTGTCTTGGCAGAACACACGTCTCTCTTTAAACAACCAGGTGGTGGCTGTTTGCTTCGCTTGCTTGCCGTTTGCGATGGCAGACTTTACTAATGCAGAGATGATACAAACCACATTTCTCCCGCTGCTTTGTCAGTGATTAGTGTCTTTTTCCTCAAGTCTTAATTTGTCCGATTTTAACAGTGATGAGTGGGGAGCCCTCATGTGCACTGAAGGCCAAGGAGGACGTACCGCCACACATCGCAGACACACAGCAAGGCTCAGCGCACACACAGAGAACAGGAGTATTGTACTGTACACAAATGTAACCACACACTCATTCACTAACCATCTGACTGCACATCTCCGTGACGGCTCCATCCACTGCTGCTTCACATTCCTGCGCACCAGTAACTCAACAGTTGTCCAGTTAAAGGCTCCCTCTATGAGTGGGGGATGACGTGTGTGTGTCTGTGTGTCCCGCTGTTTGACAGACGCCCCTCATCATCTGCTCTTGTCGCCACACCGGCTGCTTCAGAGAATGTGTTTGTGTGTGTATATCCCTGTTCACGAGGTAGGCATGCTAGCACTTGTATAACCAAACTTATGCCGATGCCCTCGTTTGCGTTTCATCTTTCTCACAGCTGCTCAGTTCAGCCAGTTCAACAACACCCAAATCTCTCGCCTCCCTCTCTGCTGTATGTACCTGTGTTGCTTCCCTCTCTCGGCTCCTACATCTTCAAACATGGTCCCTAATCAGGCTATATTCAAAGTGTCACTACCCACACACACACACAACCACCCCGGGCAGGCACACGTTACTGAAACATGTTCACGAACGCATGAAAATACACACTCATTCTGAAAGCAAAGATGCAAACATCTGTCAGGAAGTGGCGTCTTCCTTACAGCCAACCTGAAAGTTGTAGGCAGGAGAACAAAGGAGACTGTTGTGACCTGGCATAGAGATGATCTACATAATCAAGAAAAAGTAAGTGAACCCTTTGGAATTACCCCTCGACTTCAACAAAAGCGGAGTTAGGAGTTAGCAAACCTGGCCTCCAATCAGTGAAACGAGATTGGAGGTTTGAGTTACTTTGATTTATAAAAAGCACTCAAACATTTTGAGTTTGGTATTCACAAGAAGCATCGGCTGATGTGAACCATGCCTCACAAAAAAGAAATTTCAAAAGACCTACGATCAAGACTGGTTGATTTACATAAAGCTGGAAAGGGTTATAAAGTAATTGCCAAGAGTTGAGATATTCATCAGACCACAGTTAGACAAATTGTCAGGACACCACGGAGGAAGCCGCTGCTCTCCAAAAAAACACACCTGAAATTTGTCGAACAGCACCTCTACACTCCACAACGCTACTGGGAAAATGTTTCCTGGACTGATGAAACTAAGGTTGAATTCTTCGGGAACAACACGCAGCACTACATATGGCTTAAACAGGGCACCGCATTCCAACATCAAAAACCATCGTCCCAACGGTGGAGGGAGCATCATGATTTGGGGCTGCTTTGCTGCCTCGGGGCATGTATAGCTCGCCATCGTAGGGGAAATTAATTCCCAAGTTTATCAAGAGATCCTACAGGATAATGTCAGAGTGGCTGTCCGCCAGCTGAAGCTCAGAAGTTGGGTGATGCAGCAGGACAATGGCCCTAAACATTGAAGTAAATCTACTACAGAATGGCTTCAAAAAAGAAAATCCCAGACTTTAACTCAAAAGAGATGCTCTGGAATGACCCCAAGAGAGCCGTTCATACTAGACATCCTAAGAATATGGCCGAGCTGAGGCAGTTCAGTGAGGAAGCATGGTCCAAAATTCCCCCTGAATGTTGTGCAGGTCTGATCCGGAACTACTGGCTTGTTTGAGGTTATTCCTGCCAAAGGAGGTTCGACCAGTTATTAAATCCAAGGGTTCACTTACTTTTTCCACCAGCACTGCAAATGTTTAATGGGTGTGTTCAATAAAGACATGAGAGATTATAATTGTTTCTGTTATTAGCTTAAGCACATTGTTTGTCTATACTTCATTTTATGACCAATTAATGCAGAAAACCAGGAAATTCCAAAGGGTTCAATTACTTTTTCTTGCCACCGTATGTTAAAACATGTTTAGGTATGTAAGTATGTGTGCATATGTTTTAGGTATGGAGACTTAATTTGTGCTGGGTACGTTTTGTTGTCCTCCCACAGATTTTAGCCTGGTTCATGAGGAAAAGAAAGTGCTGCAATAAATCTAAGAAAACGCTTCTCTATTATTCTCTTTTTGCTTACTTTCCCATTTTCATTTCACCAGTTGACGCCAGTTGAAAGTTTTAAATTAGGGCCTGTTACCAATTACACATATATAGTGCCAAAAGAATCTGGCCTCCTCTGCCATGTGACCACAGTCCAAGAATGACAGGCAGGAATATGATGAGAGAAACTCCATAGTAGCACTCTTAGGCCTCATGTGAGATATATTTTTGGTTCGAAGTGTTTTAAACAGCAGTTTGTATTTATCGAGGTTGTAATGTAATTTGCATGTCAGCAATTTCCTTTTTTAGTTCCTTCTGTGGGTTCAGATAGATGAACTGTGCCCAGCGATGCAGAACACAGTCTTGGCATCAGCGGCCATTTGCGATAATGGCAGAGTCAGCCACACTGCTTTCCCTCTGGGCAGTCTTGTCGTTGCCTCATGTCTTCCTGGGAAAGAGAAGACTGCAATTTGATGGTCATCAACGCAGCGTTGGCTTCTGATCTGTGTTCTCCACTTCTCATTTTAACCACATAAAAGGGAGACTTTGTGCGTGCAAGCAGGCAACATGCAGGCATCTAAGTGTGCATCCGTGCATGTCTACACACTTACATATTTACTGTCCATGCTGCATATGTTCATGTGCAAAGATACATGTGTACAGTGTGCATGTATTCTCAGTCATGCATATTACGCAACTCACACGCCAATTTGTACATTCTTGCATAAACAATTTATGTATGTAGCTACATCATTTATATTCGATAAATATTAAGAGATCATCAAGCTCTTGTCTTTGTTACTTTCCTTTTTGATTTCTTGCTATCCTTCTCCTCTGCACGGATGTGACACATGCCAGTTGTCCCCTCAATATGAACAATGTAGCCTAGTGCTCTCTGTCTCTGGTTGAATGCATCGCCTCCTGTGTCATCTTTTACCTTTTTGTGCAGCTCTGTTTTCCGTTCCTCTTTTCGTGCTGTGTAACATGCTACCCCGGTGTTGGCCTCTCCCCCAGCGGCCCCTGGGTTTTCGAATCAGGCTGTCTTGGCTGGGGCTAATTGGAGGGCAGAGCAGACGGCATGAGGGGAGTTTATTCTGGAGAAGCAACTATAGGCAACTGTTGAAACGGCAAAAAGAAAACTGAGAAATGGGAACTATATGGGACAGCAGTGTTATAACGGTGCAGAGTGATAAGGACAGCGCTGATTGGTGTTTCAATAGGCACAATCATATGACTGTTACAAGACAAAAGAGAAATTTACCTGAAAACAGTGGTCTTATACAAACATTTGGAGAATATAATTTTGTCCAAATTAGCTTTGAATTAAGTGGAAGCAGAATATTAAGGACTGCAAACAGAAGAGCTACGTTAGACTGACTGTTTCAAAATGAATGAGCAAGTTCTCCTGCAGTTTACTGAAATCACACCTTTGGGAGGGGAGAGTAACAGGAAAATGTTTCAGTGACTATAGGAAAGAAACAGCATCATATGTTAAGGCAGTAAGCAGAGTGTCAACATGAGAAACCAGAGTAGACTGAATGTAAGGAATAGACCGTGATTGCCCTCTAGTGGTTTCTGTCTTTCATTACATGCATGTACAAGGCACTGTCTTGCTGTAGTAGAAGAGGTTTTCTTCCTGTCGCAGAGAAAATGATAAAAAATAATTTGATCCAGGTGGGGTTACTAAGAAATAACAAGAGAAAACATTTACATCTTGCCATCTGTGTGAGAAATGATGCACACGTCTTGTGTTTCATTACCTACTGGCTTTTCCTGCAGCGAGAGAGGCCTTAATTTAGAGCATCCTAACGAACACATATAGTAACAGACTTTGAGTGATGCTCTAACATTGTGCTCTATCTTCCTCCAGTCTGAGGCCTCTGGATGTGGAGTTCATGAGGCGTCTCAGTAAGGTGGTCAACATCGTCCCCGTCATCGCCAAAGCTGACACACTCACCCTGGAGGAGAGGGACTACTTTAAACAGACGGTGAGAGGGGAGTGTGTGTGTGTGTGTGTGTGTGTGTGTGTGTATGTTTGGATGGAAAGGCACTTTTACAAGTCTCTGAAAATATAGTGTGCGTGTGTGGAGCTGGTTTTCACATAATGACTTTCGTTGATGTCATCCTCCCATCACACCTGCAAAAACCTGTAACAGGTCTTTAAAGTACGCTTAAAATACATGGATGTCATGTCAGCGGATTCCCCTCACAAACACACTGTACGCATATCCAGAACCACAGGTCGGTAACATATGAAGAGCTGCCAGGCACCACAAACAAAATCCATCCATGCAAACCCACGTTGTACCCATCCTGGGAAATACTGTATCATCTCTATAACTGTAACACTTCAAAAGTCATGCTCAGTCCAGACGGAAACATTTAAGATCTATTTACTTGAAGCATTTATTTCCTGAGCAGCGTTCCACAACTCTTAAGTCGGACTCTTTATTTTCCCTTTTCGATGGGGGACCTCTTCCCAGTTGCCAACCGAATAGGCGGGCCCTTCATCACCAGAGAGATACTGGGTGATCATACAAGTCCGCCAAGTTCAGAGAGGTCGCCGCTGTGTGGCACATGAAGGAAACATGACCAGAATGAAAGGGGCTGGAAAGTAGCATTTTAGTAAACGAATATTCATCGGTTTCTACAAATAATCCAGTTAATGTCCATGTTTTTGATGATAGTCAAAGCTCTTCAGTTTGCAGTTGACTCAACTTTAACTGATGCTCTTTTTTTTTTTTTCTCGTGCCACACTTGCAGTCAGTCAGTTAGCTCCCGATTAAAATGTCTCAACAACTTTTGCTACTATAAGCACAACATTTTGTACATACATTCATGGTTCGCCAGGCGACGTCTCTGAAGGACTTTTATAAACCCGTCTTTTCCTCTAGCACCACCGTCATTCATCTTTTTGGTTTTTAGTTAAACAGCTATTAGATGGATGGTCATGACATTTTGGTACAGACATCCATGGTGGCCAGAGGATGAATCCTAACAACGTTGGTGATGCCTTGATCTTTGGTCCAGTACTTTAATAGAAGCCGCAGGGCTTGTAGGTGGATTGTTTTTGGTTGGCCACACATGCTCTGTGTGACCCTGAAGATTATTGACTAAAAGCCTCTCGTGCCAAATGTTTTTTTTCCCCCCATATTCCCTACAGCAGCTTGACATGCAAACAGAATAAAAGGGGTTTTTCTATTAAACATTCAGTTTCAGTGTATCCAGCTGTGAGTGTCTGTTCGCATTCCTCTAACCAACAGTTGATGTGGCTTTTTTTTTTGTAGAATTTTACTTGGTTTGCATCTTTATAATGTAAGCCTGAGAAAGCCTCTAAGGATAAACAATGAATTGTTTGATCAAGGACCAAGTGGAAATTGTCAGAGTAGTAATTGTGGGAGTGAACAGTCATTCATTAAAAGGACATTTCTCCCAGAAGCTTGTCTGTCTATTTTTCTGTGTCAGTGCCTGAGTTTCAGTCATTATAAAGACATGGAGAGAATATTATGGCCATTTTATAAGCCATACCTCTCTCTGGATGTACTTTTTTCCTAAGAGCGGTTAACCTCCATGTTAAATCCTCCGTGTTGAGGATATTAGGATCCATTTAGTGTCAACACCAGCCAGTATAACATAACCAAGTGTTTATTTAAGTCCTGTATTGGGTCAGAGGAGCTTCTATTCAAGTCTCCGGCCCAAACTTTATACCTGTGTATAAACAGGATTCAGTCCAAGCATCAAGTGCGTTTGCGTGTTACGGTGCCTGATTGTCTTTTGATGTCGGCTGCGGGGCAATGGCAGTGTCTGTTTCAGCTCTCATTACGGAAACCTTTGTGTACTGTATGTGTAATGACGTTTATGTTTCAGCAATTGTGAGAAAAAGCTCTCAAAATGTGATTACCAAAACTAAACAGACTGCTTTAGAGTGGACTATATATATGCATATGCTGCTACGATGTATCTTAAGCAAAATTGATGTAATGTTTGTATGTGCCGTCATGCTTGGGTTTGTGCAGATTAGGGAAGAGCTGCGAGCCAACGGAATTGATGTTTACCCGCAGAAAGAGTTTGACGAGGATGCAGAGGACCGGCTGATCAATGACAAAATCAGAGTAAGTTCACAGTGCCGGGTTCAGTCGGTCCACAGCAGAGGTTGCTTCATCACTTGACATCGCAATCACAAACGTGTATTTTGCATGTTTAAATTCAAGCCTTTGTTAGACATACGTTCTTCTATTTCTCTCCCATTCAATCTGTTTATTTTTATTTCGGAAATTTACAGCATGTTCTATTAAAAATAAAAAAACAAAGCATGACCTGAACACGTCAGTTACTTTGTGCATGTGTGCACTCAACAGGAGATGATCCCTTTTGCTGTTGTGGGCAGTGACCAGGAGTACCAGGTGAACGGCAAGAGGATTCTGGGGAGGAAAACAAAATGGGGCACCATAGAGGGTAATTCACATGAATCCTAAGACACACACACATAAAACTGCACAGCTGGATTCTTATTCTGCCTGGTGACTCGTTTCCTATCGTCTGTTTGGCAGAATGACGGTCTAAACACAGATCAGCCATGTAGCTTCCACTGCCAGCATCAGTTAAAGCTGAAATCCATTGAGTTATTAAAAAAAATGAATACATTCATATTTAACAGATTGGCCTAATAATATATTATAATGTCCATCTGCACAGTGGACCTACTTTGGTGAAACACTAAAACGGCTCATTAACTGTACGCTCACCCGGGTCACACCTGTGCAGTTGACCGTGCCAAGGCCATCCAACTATTCACATTCCTGGTGAGCCGATGGCATTCACACAACGTACCAACAACAACAAGGTGAAACAGCTTCGCAAAGAAGACGACAGAGTCTCGTGTTAGTGTATTTTCAACATGTGGAAAGTTACGTACTGCAGCTTGAAAATCTGGCCAGATGGTTTAGCCGTCTGTTGTTTGACTACCAGGCGTTTGTTTACATACGTCTCTCAGAGTCTGTAACTAGGAAGATGTATGAGACAGGAGGAAGAGATTTACAAGCTCTTTCTGTGTCCGTGGGGATTACAGACAGGGACATAAAACACACACACTTGCACGCAGTAACTTTGACACAGTTTGCATTTGTTGGCCTGTGCTGCACGATCACACTGCCAAGGAGGTTCAAGGAGGAAGTGAATGTCCTCAACTCACCCGTGTGTGTGTGTGAGAGAGAGAGAGAGACACCAAGAAAGAGGACATCTGTCCGGACTGGGAGTGAAAGTACGACTGAAGGACAATAAGACACCTACACAACAATGGTTGCTGCTGTTGTTGTCTATATATATATATATATGTTCTTATAATTCATATTTGTAAATAGATGTGTATCTGTAGTTAATTTTATTGTCTCTGTATCGTACTTATAGAGCAAAGTTTAACCGGAGTCAAATTCCTCATATGTGTACAACATACCTGGCCAATAAAGCTGATTCTCATTCTGATTCTGAAGGAAGTTCAGACAAGGGACTATCGCTGTTAAACAGTCGCCTTCCTGGTTCCTTTAATGGTTCATTTTAAAATGATGGGTTTATATGATAAGCATATAAAATATAATACAAAACTCTTCAGAAAAAAGCAGTGTCTGGTTGGGAGACGAGACATTTCCCCTCTACATTTGTCACATGATTTCATTTAAATAACTGTTTTAGATTACACTGTTAAAGATTACACATTTCTTTATTCATTCCTACCCCATTAATCATCTCATTACATTGGTCCTACTTGAACCTGAAATATGCATCTAGTTCAAGCTAAAACGAGCCAGTTGTACTCTGAAAAGATGACATTTCTGAGGTAGTACCATGAGCCATTTTTAGTGTTAGGAATTTGAAGGTGACTATTACTCTCTCAGCAGGCATTGCGAAGTGAACTCCACAGAACAGCAGGACGAGACCGTGCGTGAACATCACTGTGTGGACAAATGCCGCCTTGTCCAGCTAAAAGAACAATGGCTCCATTCTAGTAAATCCAAACGGTGGGAGAGAGGGAACAAGGAAAAAAGAGAGGAAGCTGCACATAATAATTTAGGCCTCAGGGGAGAAGCCAGAAGTAAAGTCTCTATCACACGTGGAGAAGAAACTGTTTATGTTCAGGGGTTTAGGGGACAATTAGAGACGGAAGGGAGGAAAAAGATAGGTGCAATCATGCATTTAAATGTATATATTGTGCTGTATTTAGGGACTTCTCTATACCTCCCTAGTGGAGACAGCAGAAGTGCAGCTTGATACAAGTTAGCGTGTTCCCTCGACGCCACTAATCGGCGCTCACAGACCCATCAGTAGTTCCACACTCCTCATTTTCAAAGAGAATTTAATTTCCTGCCCCTGGATTTCAAAGCTTTACATAAATAGCACCCTCCTTTTTTCATTTATATTCTTGACATAATCTATAATTCAAATACGTGTTAGCCACTGGGAGTTTGTGAAAACGCCTCACTTAAAGTTCTCCAATATCGAGGAGATGTATTAAATTACTCGAAAGTGGAGGGAATGTGTTATCTTAGCTTAAGAAAATTGCCGGAGATGTCATATTAGAGGATGCCCTCCAGTTGACTCGTGTGCAACACTGCCTTTTTGTGGTGCTTTTAAGGAATGGCAAGTGCACTGGAATGGAAAGGAAAGGATTTTGATGGATCGTATTAGTCATCTTTTTCATGTGTTGGGCATCTTTGCCTTATTTATCTTGACTGGTACATAAAAACCTAACGGTCAGGATTATTTTTGTGATTCTGCATCAAGATATGTAATTCAACTAATGTTTCCTCTTTTCTCCCTCTGCAGTTGAGAATATTGCACATTGTGAGTTTGCTTACCTGCGAGACCTCCTCATCAGGTGAGCTTCTAACATACTCTAGAGTTTATTTAGTGTATTATATGATATATAGGAACTGATGTAAAAGACCTGTTATGTACCGAGCCTCCTGCTAGATTAGAAAGCACTCACTTTATTTTGTAGAGGTGATGAAATGAGTTGTAAACTGCACTGAGACTCTGTGAAGCGTCACTTCCCTACTGAAATCAATGCTAATCAAATATTGTAGATGAGTTGAGTGCTTCCCTAGACAGTGTTATAACAGCGTTTCTACAAAGGTTTTTCGTAAAATATTAGCATGTAAGTTAATACAGAACTCTTAATCTGTGCCTGACTTTAGGCTAAAAAAATGTGTTATCAAACTATCAAATCAAATAAAATTGATTTAGTCTATGAATTGGCATCAATATTACATGAAATGATGAAGGGCTTTTCTCAATCTCTTAGAAAAATGTCATGTTATGTTGCTATGGTGATGTTAAAATGGCAATGACTGCAATCAAGTATGCTAAATGGTGAAATGTATTTCTTTTGTTTTGTTCAAAAACATTTTGTTTTTGTTTTTCAAGGACAACGCACACCCATCATCATGTATTGATGTATTCAGCTCTTTTACATACTTGAAGAGATTACTTGGCACCAAAAATCTTTAGACCAATTAACCAAGTGTAGTTAAAACATATAGTAAGAAATCTTTATTAAATGAACAAATCATTCTAGCACCCTTGACCCGTGCCATGGCACCCACTTTGGAAACCACGGGGCTAAAACATATAAAATAACACAAGAACATGCATTTCATTTGCTGTAATACTTACTGGTGCTGGAATACGTCTTCTTTCTTTCAGGACCCACATGCAGAACATCAAGGACATCACAGGCAACATCCACTATGAGACATATCGTGTCCGCCGCTTAAATGAATCCAACGCCCATTTCAGCTCACACCCTGACCCTGATCATCCTGCTGTTCAGCCAAAGGCCAACGGTCAGCCTGAGGAGCAGCCCGCTGCCCTACAGGCCAACGGAGTGGCTGCTCAGCATGAAGCCATGTCCCACGAGATGTAGAGAGTCCTGTGAGGAGCCAAATCTCCAGTTCATGATATTAGGACACAGCCAAATACAAAACATACACTCACACATGTATTGTGTTTACATGAACAAGCCAACATGCACACAAGCTCACACTCATGCTGTGAAGCCTGATTTTGTTACCTAGAAGGACCTTTTTCTTTTGTCAAAGAACTACCTAATCACAGCTAAAACTTTACCAGGAAGTTACAAGACACGGGATGCAGAGTAAATCCAAACCTTTTCCTTTCATGGGGCTGTTTTGTTAATGTTTTTCTATCATTACAATTCTGCGCAAAATCATGTCTTCCTGCAGATCCAAATACTGTACAGAACTCCTCTTTTCCCCCCATCTGCCTGACTGCCCAATGCAATCTACATCCAGCATGGTTTACAATAAAACCATGGTCATGGATAAAGTAAAGTAAGTCTATACATGTCTCATTACTGAGCTTTGGCTTGTGGCTTTATTTTAAGAGCATTCACTGACTGCCAGGACTGCAGTGGAATGAAGCAAGTAAGATGTAAGTGTAACAAAGTACAAGGTCAGCATGATGGAAAAACAGTGCCCATAAGAAAAATATAAACTTCCTGTGTGTACAGGATTAACAGGATTTTGGGTTGACAGGAGGTGTAGCCATGCAGGGCTGTCCAAATGAGGAGAAATGGCAAAATTTTAAAATGAAGTACAACATATCAGAAGATACTAGATTAGCTCTGAACTAGGAATAACTGTTAGTGCCACTGACCTGGTCTACTTGGTGTTGTGGTGTATCGTTTTGTATAGATACTAGGTTTAGGTAGGGGTATTTGGATTAGGTTTATAGTATTATGGAGAATGCGAAAAGAATTGTTGACACCTCCGCACTGCAAAATAATAAAGAAAAAAAAAAGAGTGTGGAGCAGCTTTGGGAGAAATTAGAGCCCTTCTCATTGTTCCGTTGTGCTAAGATGTTTTTAAAACCCCTTTCTGACGAACCATCCCGTCTCTTCCTATATAATGCCAATGTTGTATAATACAGTCTTACCTTGCATTTTACATCGCTCATTTATTGTGTTTTGATTGCTGTTCATGTTCTAATATTATTGTATAAGATGGGGGATGTGGAGGAATCTGTGCAACTGTTGTCCCATGCAGCAATTTTGTCCATTTGTTTCTGACTAAACCAAATAAACGCAATTTTTTTTGTCTGTTCAAAAGATAAGCACATGCAGAATATAGAGTTGATTTATGAATAGGTATTTATGTGTATGTTAAGTGTAATCAGTTTAACTCAACTTTCATTCCAGCTGTTTGCTTCCAGAGGTTCAACAGTAAGGACCTTTATCTTTAGACGGTGTCTTTTGCATTGATACAGCATGTTGTACCCTGTTGGCTAGGCTGCATTATAACTAGCACCAAATCTGCTAGTAAAGTTCAGAAGTGGTCTGTATTTGTACACTGATACATTGATAATTACAACCCATCCTGCCAATTGATAATGGTTACAATGACGACATTCACTTTGCAAGCGTAAAGCATTTTGTCGGGAAGGGGGTTACCACCACAAAGAGGAAGAATCTATGCCAACAAACATTAATTCACACCTATAAAATAACGAGGCATCTGCGAGATTTTAATATTTGTGAAAAATGTGTGCATTAATACAAGGTGTTTTATAGAGGCTGCATCTAAATTGAAATTCTCATATTTCTTGAAAATAGACAGCAGTGTATTTTCTGCCTCTAAGTCACAACAAGAATAATTTACATACATGCATACAGAAGAGATAATGATTTCAAAAACTAAGAACTATTGTTTTATACAGAGAAAGTTATTTGGTTACACTTGGTTTACTGTTGTATAGTTCTTGTGTAATTTGTTACAGTATTCTAGATTACGGTTGTATCTTTGATATGCTATCTCAAAGAATAAAGATTAATATTTTTATTGTTTAAAGTTGACTGTCTTGCTTGTCACAATTGTAGAAACTTAATTCAGTCCCAGCAAAGAGCTGCAGATAAATCTCAAGACCTGTGGAAATATGTCAATATGTCATCGGTTAGTAACTAAGGGTGAAAGGAGAACCTTATTTAAGTAACTCAAATATTGCTGTCATAATCTTTGTCATAATAACTAGATCATTTTATCAGATCTAGTTGATGGAGCCAAATCTTTTTCATCAACATTCAATAATTTAAAACATAGTTATATACTTTGCCTGTTCACAGAGGTATCATCCCTGTAGTTAAGGAATAAGCCACTAAACACTTTGTTTACTGCAGTAAATTTAGAACATCTCAAAGACGTGCGACTTCTTAAAGCTCTTTCAGTCATTTTGAAATTAAAGCCTTTTATTACTTGCATGTCGCTTTGTTAAAACAGCATTAACAAATGCCATTATGTGAAAGGAAAGTGCAAATTCTGGATATGTTTCCTCAAAAAATGAAAAATAGCTGGCAGAGGGTATAGCCACTCAACAGTAGCGAAACAATCTAATTTTAAATAACACAATCGCTGTTTTTTTCTGGTATCACACATGCGTGTTTTTTATGTTTCCCATTACATTCGACTCAGCCAAGAAAAGAACAAGCATGTAGAGATATTAACTTCTTTTTTTCATTGATTGAGAAATGGGTGGATGAAAGTATTAAAACTTAACATTCTCTGCTGTGAACATATTGTTCTTATACATTCACCATTGTTATATAACGACACCTGCTGATTAACTACGGGAAGAAAGCAGCTCCTTTAGTTTCATAGCATTCATATACTGTATACTTAAAAGCATGCAGCATACCATACTCACAATACAAACCCAGCTGAGAGGAAATGTGAATTTGCAGCTTTGCAGTGGCATCACTCCATAGCACTGGTTTAACAGGGCTTCTCATTTACACCTCCTGTCACACTCTTTCCTCAACTACCCTGCTGATCATAATGTGTTGACGGCGTTGTTTGTCGAAGGTCGTTGTCACCCTTTCACACACTGGAGCTCCTGCTGTGGCTTTTCCTGCCATCTCTGTGTTTTATTCATTGGTCTGAATCTCCTCAGTGCTGAGGGCGACACCACCAGGGTGGCAAATGGCAAATGAGAAGGTGAGAGACAATGCAAAAAAAATCTGTATCTACTGAACACTCACCTAACGTTGACACTTCCATCTAAACAGTTTCCCAGGCAGCCATCCGAAGCATGAAGGTGAGTGATAATGACAACTGTGACACTGCTCTGACAGCACCGGTTCCACCAGCTGGCACAGATACTAGACCAATTTGGCGGTGCATATGAACTGACATCTGTACTTTTTCACTCATGCAGCATATTTTCATGGCATTCAATGACTTTTTCCCATGGGAATTCATATAGTAGTGCAGAAATTTAGACAGCAAAAGGTGCTACAAAGATTTAAACTTTAAAGAATTATGTAGGCTATTAGTAAGCTGTAAACACTGTGAGTGTAACCAAGAATTCCCCGCAAAAGTCTACAGAGCATTTTACACTGTATGACACCAGGACAGATTTGTTCAGAAACCACATGGATTACTTTATGGCACAGAGAGTAGCTGTCTGAGCCAAACTGAGCTTTCAGGGCTTCTTCTTGAAATGGCAGATTGCAGACAAACCGAAGCTGCTGTGGGAAAAAAAAAGTCATTTCCAGTATGTGTAACCTCCTCAGAAAAGACAAATAGAAAACCTTTGATCAAAGACCCAAAGATTGTGTTTGACTTAGGTGAAATGTGGGCTACATTTTGACAGGTACTGACAATATTCTTGGGGGTGCTTCAGATACAATAAACTCGTCTCCACTCTCATGTAAAAATGTGAAAAATAACTTGGCAACTCTAACTGACTTTCTGCAGGACAATACATTTCAGCACATCAGTTTTTCTTAAACTGGGTAAAAACACAACCTATATACAACCTGTATATCAGACATTATGACGACTGAAAAGTGAATCATGATCTCCTTGGAACCTGGTGTCAGCAATTCAGTCAGTCCATCATCCATCCATCCATCCATCCATTCATTCATTCGTCCATCCATTCATTCATCCATCCATTCATCCATCCATCCATCCATTCATCCATCCATTCATTCATTCATTCAGCCCGTCTGGGAACTACAACCTATCACAGCATGCATTGGATGGCATTTCAGAATGACTTGTATTCTAATCATCTGAACAACTGAAAGGGGCTGCTGACTCTTCACTGGCCTGCTCTGCAGTTCAGAAACAGTGTGAGTTGTGACTCATCATCAGCACTCGTGAAAGCCTCACTTCTAACTAATGTGTAAAACAGAAGTCACAAGAACAGAGGAAACTTCCCCTGGGATGCTTTAAACATGTTTGGTAGTATTCTCCATTTTTAACATATGCAAGTACATGCAACATGTAGTAGCATGCTGTGAACCAATGGGAGGTCTGAATTAATTACCCATTTGACAACACCCAGCTACATGGCATCATTTTAAGTTATATCAACTCGAGCAAGGTACATCTCACAAATGTTTAAATTTGACAGCATAATGAAATGTGTTTCATCCCTTTCTCTCACATCTGTCTGCTGGGCTTGGAGCTCTGTAATGATGTGTCTGCTGGATTGACAGCATTGGCGGGGCAGTTGGCGATAGGCATGGTATGGGTGTTGCTGGGTTTTTTTCAATGGGGCTTGATAATAATTCAGTGGGGTTATAGCGCTTTCAATGAAAAATGATGAAAAAAATGGAAATGGCTCAACTGTAACTCTGCACTGATTCATTATCAGGAAGGAAAGAGTGGAACGCCTATTCCCTCCACCACAGTGCCGCTTTAGCAATATAGAAATTCATGCCAAATCTAACAGCAGGTACATTATGTGTCTCAGCTAGATCATATTTCCTAATATATCACTGCACTTCACCCACCCACCACCATATTGCTCCATGGCGGCACGTTACCAGTGTTGCAGGAAAACAGTGATTCATGATGTATTCATAAAGCCAGCACACTGCTCTGCCCTTTCCAACAGTGTCTTAGTCCGTAATGGCTGTTTATCACATAAAACATGCATGCTACAGTACCATCCATTTCTGCATAAATGTATGCCAAAATGCAAAAGGAAAGATCAGAGCCATATAGGAAAGTACCTGAGAAGAAACAGACCACCACAGTGTTGAAAAACACAGTTTTCCTTGTTCCTTCACTGGCTCTGTCGTTACCAGGCAGAGTTCTTCCAGCCAGACAGACAACCAGCAAGCCAACCAGATATACTTCCAGTCCGCCAGTTCACCATCTGGATGGTAAGCCTATCATGGCGCGAGCCAATGCCTGTCTGTGCTGGTGTGGCACCAGTGGCTAGCTGTCTTGCTTCTCTCAGTCCCGAACGCAGGCACACACATATCTTTCATTAGCCTCTGTCTCATTTAGACACACACAGAACAGGAGAGAACTCTGTTATATCTGCCTATTCCTCAGTGCTCTGCCGCGAGAACAGCCCAAAACAAAAGATCGCTACCCGTTGCCCAGCTCACACAACCCCTGCCTCGCTGCACAGCGCCTCCAAAGTAATCGACGCAAGGTAATTTGTTGGTAATTAATCACTGTTCGTTAATTGCTTTGCATTTATTAAAACTGTGCATGCTGACGATTGTATTTTGTGTCCTCATGTTCTCTCCGGGATCATCAGCGCCTTTAAAATTCCCAACTTGTTTACACAAATACAAACATGCGTACACAGAGACACACACAGACACTAGTATTCTCTAATCCTCTGCCCAGTTTACCCTTGAGCCCTGCCAACTCTCAGCACTCTCCTGGACATGAAGCATGGCGCCCCTCTTTGTTGTTGATGTATGCTAATGTGCCCCATCCATCTGCTTGTTTGCTTAATTTGGATTTTGTTTTTTTCTAGCCATGTTCTCGCCCCTCCCACTCCACCATCCCTTCCCCTTTCCCCCATCCACACCTCCCGCCTCTGCTGTGCCTCCTCCTCATCCACGTCCTCTCTGTCTCCTTCCTGCCGCTCCGACATCAGGGCGCTCGTCTGCCTGGATCGCAGTCAGCTCTCGCGCGGTCTGGGTGGAGGGAGCAGGGTCCACCGCCCCTTCCTGTCTGTATGCAAATTGGGCTTGTTTTGATTAAAAGACAGCTGCATATTTCATTAAAGTCACCAGTGGAGGTGGGAGAGGAGAAGGCACACCTCTCCGGAGAGGCAAACGTTGTTTAGTTGGAGTGAATGTTATGGGAGCTGCTGTTTAGTGCTGCTGAGGGGAACAAATAGCAAAGACAAAAGGGCTGCCCAGGGACTGCTTTGGGGTTTAATGGGGCTGACTGACTGGCACATCAGTTAAAGCTCACACTGATGCAGAGTGTGAGTGAATGTGCTTTGCATGATAACAATTGATAGCAATTGACAATGAAATATACTGTAGACCCCCAACAGCCTTGAAGGTGCTTCGGCATGCCAAGGCAGTTGCATTGCTACCCGCCACATGCTAGGCTGCTGAGAAATAAACAGCAACCCCTGTTTCTGAGTAATAGTCTGAAAATTGGTTTCTCATGTGGCCATCTCTTACTCCACGGCAGATCGGCTGTCCCCTTGTAGGCATCACTTCTTCAATATATTTTTTATGAAATAAGTTGTTTCTCTTAAATTTTTCAACTAGACCAGGCCTGGCTTAGAAATGGTACAGTTTTATCATTTACACTTGCATGAATGTTGTTTTGTTGTGTACTGCAAAGGGTTATGTTTTTTCTTACCATGTCTTCGTTTTTCTTCTACTGGTTGAGGGTGACAGTTGCCCCAGGCAGGGGTGGACGAGGGTAATGTATGGGTGGGTGGACACGCTGTGAGGTCAGAGGGCGGGAATAGGAAGGATGGGGGAGGATCTCCTGGCATCGAGCCAACTACGGTGGAATTCAAAGGCATGGAGAGGGATGGGAGGATGGAGTGATGGTTGCTCTGCATAATCAATCAGAAACAATAGTGGAAGAGAGCAAGCGGTTCTGCCTTTCTTGACAGGGCTGATTGTATTTATGCAGGGACGGAAGCGAGGGGGGAAAGGCATTAAAAGGGATTGGGTAGTAAGATGTGGGCAGGTGCAGGGAGAGCTGTAATGGGTGGCCCCCACTGCAAAGCCAAGGACATATACCCAAGAGGAACTGATTGAATGCCAGGCCAATAAAATGAGGCAGTTTCATGCACCATTGACCGAGTTGGCATCCTCTGCGATGAAACCCCCTTCGAGGTCATGATAATGTGAATCACATTTTGTTCCTCGGTGGGTTGTACCGCTCTGAATTAAACGGCACCCTCGAACCTGACTTTATTTTTTTTTCTCTCTTCTGTTTCTCTGACGGCTTGTGGCATATATCTGATGTGTTGTATGTCAATACAAGGGTAAAATCAGATTGAGCATTTGTTTGGACAGAAATGAAAAGATCAAATTCTGAGTCACAATAGGTGGGGAAAATAATCAGATTTGAGCCTGCTGTGCGCATACAGCCAGTGAGATTGTCCTTTCATTTTCTCTGTAGGTAGAGCAGCATGTCCCGGAGCGGGCTAATAGAATGCTTGTCTTGTATCTTCTCAGCCATGAACTTTTTATCTGTCACAATTACATTCAGTCTGGAAGCCTGTGTGCCTCGCAGCCAAACGTAGTATATTATTAGCTAAAGTAAGGCAGTCAATTGTGTTGAACTCCGCAAAGATGCACGTTCGTTCTTCTGAAGTAGTTCTGATGTCTGCAAAAACTGCAGTGTTAGCTAGATGTTTATATATGAGTTCTATAAAGCAAGAACAAAACATCAGACCGGAATACAATTTTTCCTCTGTAGCTTTGGCACAATCCACAAATGAAAGACCAGATGCACAGTGTTAGTTTTTGTGGCCAAAATGGATTACACTGCTTCTATTGAACTGCATTACTGTAAAAAATATTTGAGCCACTTGTATATATTTGTTAGTGGCATATAAATAAATGATAACATATGAATCTTTAACTTCAGTTTGCAACATGTTCACCCTCGAACCTTAGTGCCACTTATGCCAAATGTAGGAGCTGAGTTTTATGTAGTTGCCTCGGCTACTGGACATGGACCAGGCAGACATCAGAGAGGAAGAACGGTCCTCTCATACGGGGGGGGAGTAAAGATGTGAAAGTAACCTGTGATGTGCTTGGACAGAGGAGGAGGTGGACACAGAGGAACAGAGTTAGGACAAAGACAGCAGGCTGCCTGTGAGGACGTCACAGTAGAGACATGTATGGGGACGGTTGTGGCATAAAGAAATGTTTGTGCATTGTTTGGCCAAATATCAGATGACAGGATAGAGAGGAGTGTTTGCATGACAATAGAGGTGTTGGAGGCCATGCACATGCACTATACATTTTACATTACATTTTGTATTTTCTGCTTTACATTACTGACATAAGGTACATATTGTGAATAGAGTACATACCAGTAAGATGACCTTTTCAGTCAGCTGGATATTTGACTTTATATTGGGGTTACTGTATGCAAGTCTCAATGAGAAATTGCATCAAGAAATACAGTTCTAGTGCCTTCTGTCACTCTGACACAGTAGACATTTGGCTGTGTTTACGTAAGCAATGAAAAAGAGACATTTTTTTTTTTTTTGCTGCACAGTATAAACCGATGTAGTGATTGCACTTTGCTGCAGTGTTTAAGAAAATGTGCTTAAGCATTTGAGAAAAACTGTGAAACAACAAATCATGAAATTAAGGTGGGTATGTAGGTACAGAATCAGTGTGCAAAAGAAGCGGCTGTTTCTGCTGATGTTGCACCACTGCCTCCTGCTGTTTGTCCACAGCAGTAACATTTCAAGCTTGTGCCAGCATGTTCCAAAAAGCTAATTCCCACCACCGATCCCTGACATTAATGCATATACTGATCCACGAGTCCCTTGGAGCCCTCTCCACTCCATCCACCTGTCGTCCTCCGTCCGCTGCTCACTCATGTTATCAATTCACTGTTTTCCCAAGGAAAATATAAGTTAAGCTCACCTTATTTACATTTATATGATCAGATTTTCTTCCGTATGGAAGTTATGCAAATTTGCCCTTTTCTCCGGTCTTAGCCACTGAGTGTGTAGATTTGTTGCAAGGGACGGAGGAAAAAAAATAATAACATTGCCCTCCAGGAGGAAAGACACCCAAGTTAGGATTTCTGGACCTCATGAATTTTGTAATGATCAATTTTGTTTACCGTACACCTCCGAGACTTATCAGGACCTTTTGAGCTAGGCATATATAACATGAGATTGATTTGCACCAGGATTGTCTTTCTTTTGCAGTGTGTATACCCTTGGTTGCTCAGAATATCATTTTTCATTTTCTTCATCTGATGGCCTCTAAATTCCACTATCTGTTTGTGTGTTTGTGAGGTGTGGGGAGGTGGTTTTGCAGGGTGCGCTCAGGCATCGGCAACGTCTTAAATCCTGTGTGTGGTGGAGCAGAGGGGGGAATGAAAGGCAAATCTAAGGGCTGGATGAATGCAGTCAGCTTGAGTTGTTTGTGTGTATGTGCATGTGTGGGTGAGAGAGAGAGAGAGAGAAAGAAAATGTGTATATAGGTGAGTGCTTTACTTGAGTGAAACTCTTGAACCCATTGTTAATCGAAGGGCCAGGCATTGCGCTGCTTTGGTGTGTGTGTGTGTGTGTGTGTGCGTGCTTGCAAGAGTGTGTGGACAGGGAATAGCACTCGAGCAAATTGCTTTCTGCCAGCATATTGCCAGCGCCAGTCTTTATTCCTCAGGATGGGGAGGCACGTCTCAGACGATTACAGCCCCCAATTCAGACTCACACTGCTCGCCTGCCCTGCTGCTGCTCAACCCATAGCTCTGCCTTACCATACACTCCTCTATACCATGCTATACCTTGCATGATGAAATGCTGATGTGGAATATTTAACTGACACTCCAAGCGAAACCTAATAATGTAATCAGGTAATAAGAAATTAATTTTCTCCCTGGCTGCACTTTGACTGGGGTGTTGATACAGGGCAGGAGAAGAGAAATCATGAGGCAAATGTTGGTGAGGGAATGTTGTAGGTAGCCTGTCCCCTCTCTCTCTCTCTCTCTGTGCATCAACATTTCTCATGACACGCTCTGGTGATTCGATAGCCACCCCCACGCACCCATTCACACGCCCCATGCTCCTGTGCACATACAAATTTGCAGAGGCCCACACAATAACAAGGATGCTACCTCTCCACACCACTGAACTGCAAATGACCAAAGCAAGATGACCACTTGTGACTCCCACACACACCACACATGCTGTCGTTGTCAGGTGGGGATCTTGATCTTGATGCCCCCCGCCTTGTGTCGTGAGTGAGCGTTGGCCTGCAGAACAGACAGATGTGTGTGTGTGTGTGTGCATGTGGATGTAGACAATTGTTCATCTTGCTGTTCTTGCGACCCACAAAATGTAATTGGGTTTGGTTTGTTGGTCTCTTCTCTCTCTTGTTGACTCTTTCTATTTCTTTTTTATCTCTCTGCCTGTGTCTTTCCACTCTTTCTCTCTCTCAATCTCGATGCCTGTTCTTATGTTGTTAATTAAGAGTCAGGAGTCCATCGGTGTCAGTGCTCTGGTGTTTTATTGCACCCCCCTCCCCCCTTGCCCCTGACGGCCCCCAATGGGGAGACATCAATAACCCTCTCCTATAACACACACATATACACACACACACTACGTGTCAGAGTTTCCACGGCCCTGCCTGCTTCTGCCTGGCAGAGCCATCCATCTCTCTGTGAAAGGGGCGGGGGGGGGGGGGGGGGGGGGGGGGGGGGGGGGGGGGGGGGGGGGGGGGGGGGGGG
>JAVQJF010129826.1:0-40383 GCA_036023855.1 Gadopsis marmoratus
CACACACACACACACACACACACACACACACACACACACACACACACACACACACACACACACACACACACACACACACACATGCATACTTCTTCCTATGAAAGAATCTTTCCCATAAAATAATAAAAGTGAAGTGTGCAAAAAGGAGCAAGCAATGGGAGTGAGTGAGTGTTGAGAAAGTGTCAACAGTGTGTGACATTAGATGTGGTCCCTGTGGGCCGGAGCTGTCAGCGCTGAGGCCCCGCGAGGACGGCAGGTTGCCAGGCGGCCTGTCTATTTCTGCCCACTGACATGGTAGTGGACTGACTGACATGTGGTCATACTCTGTCAAATAGATCCAGGCCCAATGATGGACATAGAAAAGGACAGATTAAAGAGCAGACAGAGAGTCCGATAGCCAGATAAATTGACTTGAAGGCAGTTCGTGCTTCACTGAGAGCCGTGTGACGAAACCACAGAAAGATCAGTTATTGACCATCTTCAGAAGTCATAAGGGCACGTGGTGCTGAGTTTAGATAAGACCAAGCTTTTGATCTGGACGGTTTCCACGTTAAATTGACCACTCACAGAAGATTAGGAATAACCTATGACTTTGGCAACAGTATCTTACACAAGTCTTGCTTGAGTTTCTGGAGTGTAAACTTTCCAAAACCAATTGAAGTGCAGTATAGAGCCGCTGTCATTACTCAAAACTCCGACATAATAGCACCTTGCCCTCCCATGCAGTAGATGTTCCAGTCCTGGTGGTACAGGTGTGTTTTGCTAATGTAACCTATAACCCAACATTATGAAGTTAAGCTAATGACACAGAATGCAAGTACAGACCCAAGTTCCAAAATGGATCCAAAATAAGTTTGTGAGCCGAGCTCAAGGACAATCCAAACTGATAAAATCCTGACGGCTGTGAACAAGAGAGCTAACTGACAAAAGAGATAAACATTGTGCACTTGGCTCAGTGCTGGGCAGCATGCACTGTGTGTCGTCTTAATGGCAACTATTTGTCATGTCATATTATCAGTAGCTGCAGTTTAATATCAGTGAAACTCATTATCAAAATGTCAGCTGTGTGTAATAGATGCAAAATAGCCTGCGTTTCATAGTAAATTGACCCTTCTCATAACGTTTCACTGCATTTTGCTTATTTTTTTACTTTTAGATTGATAATATATCAAGAATATTATGAAAAAAAACACAATGAGAAAATATGTCAGGGCCCCTCTAAGAGCCATACAGGTGAATTTCACTAGGCTGGTCACATATGTGAGTTTGCGTGACTCTAAGCTGGTGGAACATCCTCAGCCAGTCTCACCGTTGGGAATACTTGTGAACACTAAATATCCATGTATCGTCCAGCTTCTCTCCACACTCCTTGATAATCAAGAGGAGAGAAGGGACCGTGGGGTGGAGGGAGGAACGGGCATCCTGGCAAACAGCTGAATGGGCTGATGCATGACTGGAAGGACAACGGGAGTGATGGGCAGGGAGACACACAGAGAGAGAGAGACCTACAAATGAAAGTTCATAAACAAACAGATTGTCAAAGGAGAACAGGACTCAGGCAGACAGAAGGACAGATAAACAGGCGTACAGACAGTGCAAAGGCCAACAAACAGAGACAGACAGTGCTTTAGACAGACAGATGGACAAACACAGCAAGGTGATAGACGCTTGTTCAGGCAGAATGGGAGTGCTATTCATCTGCTCGCTGAGTCATCACGTAGTGTGTGCTCTGTCTCTTGGAGTGCGTTCAAAACATATACACTCTGTATACCCTAACAGAGTTATCCCAGTCTCTCCCCGCTTTAGCTTTCTCCATCTGTCTGTCTCCCCTTTGTCTCTCTGTATTTTCACTTTCCTCCATACAACCCAGTTCACGTCTCATTCACCATAGATTCCCAAATCCTTCCCTACTTACCTCTCTATTTTTACTAATCCCTTTGTCCCCTTGTGTCTCACCATCCTTTTTCGCTGTCTTTCTTTTCCCCACACCTCCTCTGATCCGTCTCTCTCCTCTTCTTTGTCCACCCAGGTCTGCTCTCCGTGTCCTACGACGAGTGGGACTACGGTCTAGAGGCCCGTGTCCGCGACGGCGTGGCAATCATCACTATGGCAACCTCCACCATGATGATGGACCGCGGACCTCACACCCTGCTGAAGCCTGAGTGCCACGGCACTCCTGACAAGAAGACTCCCATCTCAGGCAACCCCAACGAAGTGCTCAGGTGAGTGGAGACGGAGCCTGGAGTGTGTGATTTACGGTTAACCTCACAGACGTGTGGACCTGTTACGAAGACGTGATGAAGTTACAATACAATTTGAGTTGTCTATTTGTTGTGACCTGTGATGGACAACTGGTTAACGGTGTCCCAAGTTAGCTGTGTAATTTCCATTTATCTGTAGCTCTCTGTGAGGGGATTAACAACATGTCCAGGCTGAGTTATATTTACGCAGTGTTGTTTTATTTAGTTAAATTATTTGGTTAAAGGAATAGTTTAGACATTTTTGGGAAACAAGCTTTAGATGAAAAGATTGATTCAGCTGGCTATATTAGCTTAGCACAAAGACTAGAAACAGTGGAAAACAGCTAGCCTGGCTCAGTCCTAAGGTAACAAAATCTGCCTAGCAGCACATCATATGTAACAGACAGATGGTATCAATCTTGTTGACCAGCTGAATACAAATACCTGTTAAATACACCATGACCACATCACAGTTTCCAAGTGCATGAGTTTTTGAGGGCTGTCCGATTGCACCAGTTGTAAAGTAACTGGTGCGTGGGATCTTTGGTATACTGAGCGAAACAAAGGAGACACCAGTTTTCTTCTATAAATTGGAGAAATTCCTGAAAAAGGCTGCAATTTTAGAAGCCTATTAAATGGGACTTCCAATACATTATGACATTTTGAAATGCAGATATTAAAGAAGAATTGGAACACAGCTAATTGCAACATCTTGGTATATTTATATTAACATATTAGAGAATTGGTAGTGATAATGTAATGTTTGTGTTCTTTGTTAATACTGCATTTCAACTTCCTGTTGACTTGTCTGTACTTTCCCTCTTTCAGATTTTAATTCATTACAATATCTGTTATTGTAAGAAAGTCTGTGCAGTAAAACAAGCTCCCTTTTTTCCACACACGTTCCATGAAGACCAGCTCTATATAGTGTACAATGTATAATACAGTATAGAGGCCCCGAGGTCTCATTCGTTTACAGTCATTTATTTACAATTACTGTAATGTCTCCAAATTAATTAAATGGCAATTCAATGATTTATGGACGCTAAAATGCTACACGCAGCACCGGTTCAGGTGGTGCAAAGTCAACACTAGCATCCTGGCATAGATCAGCACAAGCATGGATGCAGCAGATGCTGGCACACAAACACACACACGCATGCACCTTCATCCCCTGCATTCCATGATTATCCTCCCCCATTTAAAAATACCGTACACACACAAACACCACCTTCACCATTCCCCTTCCTCAGGAAATTCCAACCCCTCCCTCTCAGCTGTCCATCTCAGCAGCGGGCCTTTTAAACTGGTTGTGAAGCACAGTGTTCGGCGGCAGTTTGCTCTGCACGCTGCCTAATTGGTCCCAATGGCATTTCAGCCGACGAACACTAGCCCCTGTCGTGCTGCGCTCCAGAGCTCAGCACAGTATTTTATTCAGGGGCAGTTTCACCCCTCCGCCACTCTGCGTGTCTGCTGCAGCTAATGTGCGTATGTGTGTTTAGAGAGACAGACTTGTTGGTGAAGGCCTACTGTGTGTGTGTGTGTGTGTGTGTGTTTCGGTTTTGTGAAGTAGCTTGGTTGTCGTGGTTTGGGGGGCTTTGAAAAGCAGCAGATGCAATGCATTCACAAACTGAAATACTTATTGAGCCCTCTCGCGCTGACTCACACATGTATTCAGATGGACAATAAGACATAAGCAGTCTATTTCTGCTTTCCCCCACAATTCCACTGCTGATTACAATCCCGCATTCATCCAGACATACTAGTTTTTGCAAAGACACAATCACACTTGTACGGTAGCAGGAGAGCCAACTGAAACAAATGCTCACCTTTTTGGATTGCACTGTGAATGAGGGATGTGTGTGATTTATTTTTTTTCTTCCGCTCATGCTCCAAGCTTAACGGCATCCTTCACTAAGGCAGCAAAGCTTTATTGTCCGTTCCAGCAAACTCTTTAGATGTCATTTCAACCCCTGTGTGCTTGTCCGCTCCTCCTGAAGCTTTGCATTTGTTTTAACACTGCTTACTGCTTTGAGACAACAGTGGAGTTTTTGGCAGCTGCTGCCCCAGAATACAATTCCCCTGTTCTGTTCCTGTGTGCCTGGCTGTGCACTGCTCTGTTCTTCTCAACTCTACTGTGGTCCTTTCTGCCGTGTCCTGTGCTGCTCTCTACTCTGCTCAGCTCCCTCTTAACGCCGTCATGTTCTTCTCTGTCCTCTCTTGCCCTGTCGTCTTCTCCTGTGTTCTGCCCTGGTCTGCTTTTATACATCTGCTCTACATTGTTCCACTTTATTCCAACTTATTCTCTTCTGTCGAGCACTGCTCTGCTTTGTTTTATCTACTCACACCTTCCTCTCCTCTCCTCTCCTCTCCTCTGCTCCTCCCCAGCCATCGTCTACTCTCCAGACCTGCAGCCTTATAATCAACTTAGCTGTGTTGTTGATTAGATCAGTTGCAAGCGCTGCTAAGATCATTCGCCCCTCGCTGCCTTAACTAAATTTGTTTGGTGATAACCTTTGTCTTCAAGTGTTCAAGCTACACCCTACAGTCTATATACTAAAAACTGAATGAATGGCTGGTTGCTTGGTTGGCTGGATGGGTGCCCTGTCGCCTGGTTGGTTCACTACTAAGTGAATCAATAGGTGAATAGAAGAAAAATAGGCGGAGAGGGAAGGGAATCAACTCAATCACAATTCTCTTTCATAGGGCAGGAAAACCTTATATTCAACAATACAAAGTGAAATCAAACATCATTATGTAAGTTTCCATACAGACCTTTACAGCAAATCATTAATAACTCAGCTAAAGTCACAATTAATTCTTCGCGGCCTAGAATGGCTCTCTAAAGCTCAGTTTTACTGTGAGATATTATATAGTAAATGAAAATCACTTTTCACAGCAATCACAGCAACTGGAAGTCCAACTAATCTTGGACGTTTGTGGATTGTAGAGCAGTGGTTCCCAACCTTTCTTTGCAACATGTACCCTCACAGCTCTGTCAGATGAGCTCAGGTACATTTTCATCAACACCACCAGTCATTTCAAACTGCATATTATTTAATTATTAATCATTTAAAAGTGGATATAAAAGCTGACGTTTCAACCTTTAATACATTACTTTTAGCTAATTATTTCAACTCCTCTGCTCGCATGCCAACTAGTTGTCATGCACTCTTAAATTGCATTATGATATGAATGAATTGTTATAGCTGATTTTATATGTGGACGTGTTCTCTTAATACAGCAGACGTTTCCCCTGGGGTACATGTTACCCTGGTTGGGAATTGCTGGTTTAGAGGATGACCTGACTTTCCGCCTCTCACTATTAAGCCGTAGAGTGAGCATGACGTAGGAAGTGTTTGGCCTATTTCTCGCTTCAGATTTATTCAGCAACAGATTTGTGTTTTTTTAATACAATTATCAGATTTTGTTGTAACTGTCGGAAAGATCTCCTATATTACATAAAATTGAAAATTCCGTTCGAAATTCTGAAGCAGCACAGCATGTGGTGGAGGAATAAATACGGCACTTGTCAGCCATTCATGTTGCAGCCTGGTGAAATGCTGCATGTTATGAGCATGTATACTGTATGTGCCAAACCACACAGATCAAAGCAACAGCTTTGGGTGTCAGCTGTGTATCCCAGTCTGATATTTAATTCTGGTAGGGACTGTAACTATTGGAAGTCTCGTGTTTTTCAGGCTTGTAGATTACAAACGTGGTTACGGCAGTAAGGGATGCATGGAAATATGCAAATCATATCTAGTTTACATGTCAGTCTGCTGCTGAGTGATGAAGAGTTGCTGTATGGTCACGGCCACTTTACAAGCCATGCATTATGCCGATCCCTCTTTGCTTAGCATTTCCTCGTCAAGCCTTTAGAGCTTCATAGAGTATCACAAGAGAAGGACACGTCACTCCGCTAAGTAAATTAAGTCCACTGTTGCCAGCACTGTGACATTCCAGCTAATGCTACAATATGAGCCTGACAAATGAAGATAGCAGAAAGAGGAAGAAGAGAGCGAAGCACAGAGAGCACTAAGGCACAGTGAAGGAGAGATAGGATGGGAGACCGCTGCCGAACAGTACACAACAGTGTGAGAATCGTGAGTTTGACAACAGTGGCTCTGACCTTGCCAGGCGTGGACAGGTTCCAAATGAGCTCGGTGTTGGAAAGGTGTCAATTGCTTTTAAGCTCTGTGGACATTTCTGAACTTGTGTGGCCTCAGCGAGGTTTTCAATAGAGTGTTTGTGTTTTTGTACGAGTGTGCATCTGTATGTGCAGCACACTCTTAAGCAGGATTTTGACCCCTATTGAGCCGATGGTGATGAGGGCGCGTGCCAGCTCGATGGACAGTGTTGTCCACCTGGATGTGTGTGCTTCCAGCTATTTCAGAGTCTATAACGGCCAGTTGAGTGTGTGTTTATGGGCCAGGCCAGTGGGAGGCATTAAAAAGGTACCTGTTTGTGATGGGGCTTGATTGGAACTAGGTCAGGATGCTCCAACTCTCTCTCTCTCTCTCTCTCTCTCCCGTCTCTTTTATTATTTTTATTGCTGTCTTTCTTTCTCCTCCTAAATCTTTTCATCCGCCTCTGTTTCCCCTCTGCCAGGTTTATTCAATTGTCTTCTTTTCTGTAGTTTTATTTTATGTCACATAATCATTGCCTCTCCCTCTATTTTTACTGCATTATCTTCTCTCCTTTTCTGCCCTTCACTGCCTCCTTGTTCCCCCTAATTCCTTCTTCCGTGGGTAATTATAACTTTTGGCTCTTGAAAGTAAGTTTGTCTTTTAAGGCATTTGAAGTTTTATTGGAATATGCTCAGAAAGTCGACAAAAAAAGAGAACAATATTGCCTCAGGTATTTTATCAATTATCCTGAAATGTAGAGAATCCACTCTGTCCAAGGGCTACCATTTCAAATTCATTTCATTATGAATACTTTTAATTAAGTGCTGTCTATCATTTGTCAAAAATGAATCAAATCAAAGCCGCATATCTGGTGCCATTTGCCAGCTTGTTCCCAGTCCTCCCATCCTTTTTGTATCTCTGCTCCCGCCTTGTCATTTCTCTTCCCATTATCACAATTTAATACTCTGTTTACACATTCAGTTCCCATGTCTGAACACTCACATGGATACCACTAGATGCGTACTTGTGCAAACACATGCACACATAACAAATTCTCACCTCCCCCCCACATTCACGCTGCATACCCCAAGTGTGCATGCAATAAAGCTTCGGCGTTTGTGTCTGCCACATTGGGACATGTTATCATTCTCCATATAGATTCCTCCTCTACAAGTCCAAGTGAATTGTACCGCAGTAATTGCTAAGGAGTGTAATTCATGACTAATTCATGTCAGGATTAATTTATTAAAACGGACATATCAATATTTCACACAACCCCTCCATTATTCACACCAGAACATGCGCTAAAACGTATCTGTGTCAGGCCATGGAGTTAGCATGACAAGTGTTTTCCTGTTTCCGCGTGTGTGTGTGTCACAATGGCGAGAATTTTCCTCAAATAAAAAGAGACTAGAAAGGAACAATTCACTGGAATGTCTGCAAAAATGTGCAGTAGTTAAGGAAGGGGGTGTTGTTACTGTAGTTTCTATTGGAGCACTGCCTGTTGAAGTCCGGTCAGTGTCACTCGCTTCGCTAGGTGGAGACAGCTGCTGCCGCTGTTTGAATTTCAATTCACCTTCTGTACAGTACAGCTGAGATACTCTCCTCTAGCTTGAGCTGTAAACTGACAGCTTCAGCAGGATATCAAAACAAGGGGTTTAGCGGGTGGCTGGATGTGTGTCTGTTTATGGTATTCAGATACAGTATATATAGTGGCACATGTAGTACATTTAGAAAATAGAGGGAGGGGGTTAGAGTATAGGTCTGTGTCTCTGGCAGTGAAGGTGACTGTTATCCATCTTTGAGCACGACACTTAACTCCCAGCCGCCCCAGTGGACCTGCTCAGTAGGCTGTAAGAGGTCTGACTGGGCAGCTTCCAGGAGCGGATACACTGTATATACACCTGTGAATTTGAAATAGAGCATGAATGCAGAGTAAGCCCTCAGCGTATATAGGCACATGTGTGTCCAGTTTTAATGGTGACGATACAGGAAGTTCAGAGGAGGTGACAGAAAGAGGATGTGGCCACATGGGTGGAACGCAAAGTGAGAGTAGCTTCCTGTAAACCCAGGGTGACGGGAGAAGGGGGAAGAGCGCGTTACAGTCTAGTAGTAATATGTCCCATCCCCTCCCTCTTTCCCTCCCACCCTCTGCGAGATTACCGTTACCATAGTAACACAGCAGACTGTCTTGGAAGTCACAGTGGTTGTGGGTGCCATGGCAACACACATATGCTTGTGTTTCACTCTGTTACTGCTGTCAACGTGTGTAGGATGCACACACACATACACAAACACACACACGCACGTAGACACATACAGAGGCCCCACATTGTTGCACATAACAATAGCTTGTTCAGTAAAGATTAAACGGGGCACAGCGTCAAGTCACTTTGTAAATGGCTTATGATTTATGCATCAGATTCTGTGCACTTTGTATCACTGCCAAGACTCTACAGGATGGGGCGGTTAGCTGGACACATGGGGCTGCATGAGATGGTAAGATGCTGGATGATTCTGCTCATCACAGCCCATTGGAAATATCAGTATTTACTACAGGAAATAGAATAAGCAAGCTGGCATTAGAGTAACTGTTGTTTTATTACGTAAGTCACTTGCCATTCTGTACATAGGACCTGCATATAGAAGCAAAGAAAAGCATCTTCCTTCAGGTGTAAGCTTCTTCATCAGCTGTGATCTGTTCCACGTAAAATGTCAGACAGGGTTAAAGTTGAACCAACCTGAACTTTGAGTGCAGCAGTGTGGTGTTGTGTAGCGTTAAGGTTGAGTTTCATCATTCTCTCCTGAGGAAAATGATGGTTCAAGACAGACTGATTCTGTTGGTGATCGTGTGTCCTGATATATGACCCAGTCCAGTGTTTACAGGCCCCATGAGCCCACTGGCAGCAAGCCAATCCTTTATACACACACAAACACACACACACCTTCTTTTGTCGTTTATATGTTCATCTATATATATATATATATATATATATATATATGGTGTGCATGGTTTTGAGGCAGAATGTTTCCATGGAAACAGTCTTAAGAGAGAGAGAAAGAAGAGAGAATAATTTGGTGAGAGTGAAAGAGTTAATAGATTCTATGTGTGTGTGTGTGTGTGTGTGTCTGTCTGTGGGATGACAGTGAAATGATTTGAGTTCACCTGACATAAAAATTCCCGTTCTCATGTACACACACTTACACACTCTTGCGCACATTCACCATAATCACTGCAAGAGAATATGGTGTTGTGTGTGTGTGTGTGTGTGTGTGTTTGTTGTATTTAGTTGAAGGGAGGTGAAATGATTTCACCTGACAGAAACAATGCTGCTTTCTCTGTTTGTCACAGAGCCACACACACACACACACACACACACACACACACACACACATGCACACACCAACGCACAGTGATCTGACAAGCTGCTGTTGGTGTGTTATATAGCGCTTTTTGTTACATTCAACGGCAGCCACAAACTGGAATGCAGTTATGCCTCCTTTCTTCATCCCTCTCCCCAGAGCTCGCTTTATGATTTGTCAGTGGGGCACAACAAGACTGAAAATTTGGTCAATTTATTTGTTTAGGTGATGTAACCAGATTTTCACCTCTTTCAGCTATTTCTTCTAGTCATCAATGTGTTCGGCTGGATCATTTGTTCTGGTGCTCCATGACCTCCCTAACCTGAGTGATAATTACATAAATACATGTATTTCAATTTTATTTTTAAAAATGTAGTTTGTATTTGCTTATTTAAAGTGCAATTCCAATAAAAAACAACCTCAAAAGGACATGTTTATTCAAACCTGGTTACTGTCTGGGGAATAATTTCAAGTTCAATATTTAGGTGACATTTGTGCTCCTTAATTGCAGATTTCAGTTTTTTTTGTTAACATGATGATGTGATGATGATGAGGATGGATTAGGTTAGTGTTTATTATGTTTTTATCACTTCCTTGATAAGTGTATAGTCAGTCGTCCTTTTCCCTAGATTTAGGCTAGCGTAGCTTAATCATAGCTTAGCACAAGACGAGAAACAGGGGTAGACAGCTAGCCTGACTGTCCAATGGATAAAGAAAATCTACCTACTAGCGCTTCTAAAGCTCAGGATTTACCATCTCGTTTGTTTAATCTGTGCAAAATCCAAAGTTTAAAAACAACAATTTCTCATTTTACAAGGGGCTATGTACTATTTCTTGGTCTGGTCAAGTACCTAGCTGGAATCTCCGATAGTTCTATGCTCCCATACAAGAAAAAGTCCGGCTCATGCCAATTGGGGTTTTTACATTTAGGTTTTTAAACAAACAAGATATAGCATGTTAATCAGTGAGCTTTAGAGGTGCTGGTAGGTGGATTTTGTTATCTTTAGACAGAGCCAGGCTAGCAGTTCCCCCCTGTATACAGTGTTTGTGCTAAGCTAAGCTAAGGGGCTGCTGGATGTAGATTCATATTTAATGTATAGATAAAGTATGACAGTAGAATCAATCTTTTCAGATAACTCTCCACCAAAAAGCAAACGAGTGTATTTCCCAAAATGTCAACATACTCCGGCATAATTATCTGAAACAAATTTTCCTCAGTCCCATCTTAAAATCACCATGCTGTTTTGCGCAAATGTCTGTCTGCAACTGATGATTAATGTATGTCCATCTATTTATGAAAAACCTGCTTACCCATTGGCTGACAGCTTTTTCCTGGCAGATGATGAATTTGTTTAATGTCAGTGGGTTTGGCTGAAAAGATAAAATGCTTAAGAAATAAATTGACATACAATGAAACTTTAATGTTCGGGAAATTGAGTCATCAAACAAGAAATGATTTAGATATATCGAGCAAATAAAATTTGAGAGCTGCCATTGACAAATATATTTTTCAGGGAGTGATAAATGTCTCAGTGAGTCTCTCTCCTCAATGTTTCCCTCTGCAGGTACCTGATGAATGTGACGTTTGAGGGGCGTAATCTGTCGTTCAGCGAGGACGGATACCAGATGCACCCCAAGCTGGTCATCATTCTGCTCAACAAGGAGAGGCAGTGGGACAGGGTGAGAGCGAAACGCAGAGCGTGGTCCATGTGTGATGTGTGTGCATTCATATTGACGTTACTGGTTAAAACAAATGAAAACTGTCATAAAATGGCCATGCCCATAATGTGCTAAAGTAAATGAAAAGACAGGGTGAGTGTCTGTCTTTCTATGTCTTTTCTTATCATCTGATTTTCACTTTTTAAGCATTTTGAGCCTTAAGCTTTAAAGGCGCTACTCTGATTAGATTTTATCAACTCTGCGAAGGTGCCTTTGAGCAACAGAGTGTGCAGCACAGGCTCCGGAGTGGTGATGTAGTAGGAATGTAGTCTGCATTTGTTCATTTTAAAAGTTTGGTACATACTATCCATCATTTATCTAGTATTTGTACTAAATCATCCTTCAGTTTGCCTGTGCCGCAGAGCCTGTCAATCAAAATCATTAGTTTTTTTCTAACTAACATGGAAAAAACAATTACGCTAAGTAATTGTAAAGATACCACCAGTGTCTATGTAATACTGGGTACATTTATGTGTTCGTCTTAATGTAACTGAATCAAAGGTAGCTTTGATGATAATACTGTACATAGTAGTGTTACAGCAAATAGACATGCTTTATAAGACATAATCTTCAGACAGGAAAAATAAAATTTGCATGTTTTCCTGCATGTTGCCCTTACAGTACTGCAGGTCCTTTGGTTGCACAACAGGCTTCCACTGAAAACGATCTCTGTAAGAGTGAGACCTGCAGACCATATACCATATACGCTGTAGTGTTGACAAGGGGCGATCGGTTGTAAGAGAATTTGTAGTCCAGTGAGACTGTGGCGAGGTACTGTTGTAGGACCCCGGGTCTGGATGGTAGCTGATCCACAATGGTATTGACTTCAGGGGTCTCATTTATCAAAGCAAGTTCTAAATGTTTGCTTTCCGTACAAACAGGAACATTAGTAGTAACAAACATGCATACTCGCACCTCCACGCTTCCCAGCATGCACCGGGGCAACAGACGTAGGGACAAATTGTTATTGTGGGTGCTTTCGGGCATTGTTACAATTTTGCATTGTTTTTTTACGTTGTGCTCTACAGTGTTTCTGCTGTTTCCACAATTCATTTGCTGTCATGCAATTTGTGATATTGAGCAAAAGCGTTTAGGCTGCTTGACTGAGCTTAGATATTGTTCGGGGTGGGCGCTACCTGACAATGTATGACGGTAAGTATTAGGCTTTTTTTTTTGTTTAAATGTCTAAGCTAAGATCACCACACTACTAGCTGAAGGTCTGACAAGTCTATCTTGATAAATAGCTTGTCCAAAGATAAAATAATCCAAATAAATAGACATTGGGGTAATTTGACCTAGAATTTAAATTAAAAGGGAAAATTACAAAAATAAATATTGTTATTATTATTATTATTAGCAGAGTTGATATTTAAATGACAAATTGATATTGTGACAATTTTACAATCAACAAAACATTTTCTCTTTTAATTTTATTTCTGAGCTAAATGATCCTCCATACAGAAACACATTCATTATTAATTCAGATTTATTGCAATCAAAATTCGTTACTGAATCCCCTGATGTCTTATAGGGAGCTACAGGTGCTCGGTAATGCATGACTAAAGAAACAAGACGAAGTAGATGAATCCATTTTGACAGAGATTACTACCTTACCGTACAACCTTATTTTTCAAACTGCATCCTCTGAAAGCCTAGTATACAATCCATCCAATATGCTCACATGGTCGACAGTAAGGTTTGTGCTTCTGTAGTTTAGGAATGGGTTTACCTGCGATTACACCTGTGTACCACAAGAGGTTTGTTGCTGTTGTTCTAAATGGACTAAATGCAAGGAGATGTAACATACAGTAATGGGTGTCTTCCCCATGTGAATGTGTGAGTTAATGAATCCAAACCAAACTTCAGTCAAACTTTATATGTACTCAGACAGCTTTCTCTGAAGGTTAAAACATTCTGTTGTACAGATGGTCTCCTATTCTTGAAGTCCAGGCGCTACCCGGCCATCCTAACAGAGACATAGATATAAATTCTCTAAGTAGTGGTGTAAGGGAAGGTGGTAGAGCAGACAATGATCCTGAGTCATACTCTGAACCAACAACCTTAAATGAACTTGATGGTCCTCGCCACCTGCAAAGGCACCAGCATGCATCTGTGCTTCCTGATGCTCACCGTCCATTGTATCTGTGTCCTGCAGTCTGACTCCTTTGACTCTCCCTGTTTTTTATTCTCTGTGTTTCTCTCCTTCTTCTGCCTCTCTAATCTATATTCTGTCCTCTGATCAGAGAACAAGGTGAATCGCTCCCCTCCTGTCTCCCCCCCCCCTCTCTCTCTCTCTCCTCTCTTTTTCTCCCCTTGGAGCAAGCACTTACCCCCCCACCACCACCACCACGTCCTGCTCTGTTACTCATGTTTAATTCTTAGTTTGACTTCCAGCTGTACTGCTTTTCGTGGATTCTAATGACTTCCAGCTCCTACACCCATCCTTCCACAGCACCTTTGAAGTAGTGCGGAGACTCTGTAGTGTCCAGTCCAGTTTACTCCCCTCCAGACTGATTTTAACCCCTTTTTCTCCTTCTCCCCATCCCACCCCTTCTCTTTGCCTCCACCCCTGTCTATCCAGCGTCAGCTCCCTGTCATATCTTTCCCTCAATACAAGTGTCCTACTGGGCACTTCTAGAGCAAAGGGCACAGGCACAGTCTCCAGGTATGGTTTCGTGTGTCATCTGGGGGAAATTGACTAATCGATTATGCTTATTCAGTGGAGTAGAGCCACAAGGACTGAAGGGCCCTCCAGACCTACAGCTGGACACTTGTCTACAGAAGAGCCAGAATTTTGCATCTGACTGAGCTCCAGCTTTCCTTCCTCTGTCGCGCACACACTCACTTGACTAATTCGCATCCATCTGTAGTTCAGTCTCTCTGCAAATGGAAACGGTTTAAAATGTAGCTGTTTCTCATATCTCTTTTTCTTCATCTTTTTCTTCATTTAATCGCTCCATCCACTTCTCTGTCTCAGTGTTTCTCTCCCCACCCTCTGCTCTTGATCTGAATTCTGCTCTTTTCCCCCGTTTCAGTCCTGTCCTTCATGTTAACCTTGTTCTCATTCTTTACTCTGAGTCCCAGTCCTCTCCTCTCCTCTCCTTTTCCCCTGTTCATTTGTTACCTTATTGTCATTTTATTGACATATGGACTAATTACAACTAAAACCAAAACAGAAAATGAGTCAATTAAACCCAAAGCAGAGTGAGATGTTTTTGCACAACAAGCATTCAAACTCTCCATTACTTTTTGTGATGTGTTTCAACTGTGACTAACTGTTTGCAAGAGCAGAGCAGAGATGGACTGGACTCATTTCAACGTGGAATTTCATCTGAATTCATTTTTGAATTTGATTCCTGACCAGTGATTCATTTCATCTGTGTATTTTACCGTTACACTTGTGAGCATTAAGTTGATGAGCAACTCGTCCAGGATGACTCACAAAATAACTCAAACCTACAGTTAACTCACTGGTAAAAAAAAAAAAAAAATTAGGAAAAAATCTGTAAGGAAAAAAAATCTTTATCTTTATCTGACATTTGAGATGTGAGATTTTTATGGCAATCTGAATGTCTTTTGTTTTCTGTATGTCCCTGCAGGTGGGTAAATGGGAGAATGGTTCCCTCTCCATGAAGTACCATGTGTGGCCTCGCTATGAACTATATGGGGGGGCAGCAACCAGGGAGGATGACCACCTGTCCATCGTGACATTGGAGGAGGCTCCATTCGTCATTGTGGAAGATGTGGATCCGCTTAGCGGGACCTGTATGAGGAACACTGTACCCTGCCGGAAACAAATCAAAACACTGTGAGACTCAAAGCTCAGATATTCCAAATCAGTGACAGAATAAATGCCTGAAGTGTGATGTGTGAAGAAAAACAAATTTCTGTTCAGTAAATGAATAAGATTATTGTGAAAATGTAACTCAACACACATTAGAGGACATTTTTATCTATCTGCCACAGTAGCTCACATATCTACCTACTGCAGAAACTGATCAAAGTAGAAATTAAAAGAAAAACCTGGCAACTTATTACATTTTGCTTGTGAATGATGCTAATTTCCCACGGCAGCTTACAGAGCCAGAGGTAGAATCATTTCACACTTCATCGGCGTGAGAGTGACAGCGCCAGACACGCCAAATCACGGCAAATCACGATTACAATTTACAATCCATGCCAATTCAGACAGAAGTATACATTTGATTGAATAATGATCTGTTTATCAATCCACACAGTAATCAGACAAAGGAGTCGGGGATCTACATTAAGCGTTGCTGTAAGGGCTTCTGCATCGACATCCTGAAGAAGATTGCCAAGCAGGTCAAGTTCACCTACGATCTTTATCTGGTCACTAATGGCAAACATGGCAAGAAGATCAATGGAACATGGAATGGCATGGTGGGAGAGGTGAGGAGATAGCTCGTGTTTGTCTTTCTATCGGTACATCTGTCTCCTACTTGTATTTTTGCAGCCTACTCTGTCAGTAATTGTTTGTGATGTATTTGTCAGATGCATACTAGCAAAGAACAGTCAGGCCCAAAGGGGCCAAACCTGAAAGGCAAATCCACTAAATGTTCAGTCAGTGGAAAGCTGCCAGATTTTGCAGGTCAACAAGTAAAGCCTCTTTGTACCTATCATGTGTAAATTATATGAGTTTGTTGGCAAAGCTCGCAACTGATCATTGCAGCTAATTCACACTTTGCAACAGCATCTTATCATTACTGAGTTTACTGCTGTTTAAAAGGTGGCGTTGAGACATTTGGACTATCAGAGTGGCAGCGGACATTGCAGAAAGTCGTATTTTGGCAACAAGTCAGGCAGGGAAAGGGGAATGAGTTCTTGCCCTCTGTTTGAGGTCTGAACAGAAAACGCTCTGATTATAAAACAGGCTTTGCACAGAGGAGTCAGCCTCTGTGGAGAAGTTGAAAGTGACATTGACATTTATTTCAATAATTACACAAACAATTTGGGAAAATATAACTAACAGCCAGCCAAAAGATATAATTACTCCCGACAAAACAGAACAACAGAATGACTTTTTCCTACAGACAGAAAAGGTGTTCCGTGAAGCTACAGCTTATTGCAAAACACTTCCTACTTTACAGACAAATTTTACATCATCCCAACTATATTAATGCCAACATGCCACTCTGATCAGACATTTTGATAACAAGTTCCTCACTATGACTGTTATAAATTCACCCTTCAACAAAATACAAAGATTTTGTTTCTTAAACATGCAGATTCCCCTCAAATCATTTTGAGTTTTTCTCATGTGAAGCAACCATTTGCATAGTCTCAGGTTGTCATTTAGTTTTGACCTGCTGCAGTTTAAAAAAGTCCCTGAATTTCAGAGCCTTGAATTTAATGAACAGTTGGAAAAGGAGTTTTGTTTACAATTCTTGTATCTCACTTTTGAAATATATAAATTGGATTTGGATTTGTTGTATGTGTTTCCCGTTATTCCACACAGTGAGTAATGTATGGTAGTTTCAATGAAATTAATTTTAGTTTCACATTTCTGTGACATCCCTCCCGAAACTTTGATTTAAGACACCCTTTCAATTTCAAGCTTGCTTTGCAAATATATGGCACGATTGCCAGAGATGATGAATCAGAGATAGCTTGTTATCCAACCAGCACTTTAGAAACTCCAATTTTTTTTGCACGGTATCCAAAAGTTTCAAATTCTTATCGCTAAAAACTAAATGATCATCTGCAAATAAAATACATTTGAACTCTCACAGCAGTGTGAGAAGTGCACATTTGAGTTTAGTTAGTTTTTGGTTACGTCTGATTAAAGTTGATCACATTAAGACGCTTGGAATTACTGCCAAGGTGAAGGTGAAGAAAAGATCAAAGGGGAGACAGAGTTACAGTCCATGTTCACCACAGAACTGTGCTATATTTAGCTTCCATAGGAGCCTGAAGGCTTCATTTCCTCTTTGAAGTGTGTTTTCATACCTTGAATTATGAGCTTTCCTTTCCGGGTCAGCCCTCTGCCCAACAGGCCTAACACTTATGTCAAATGGGCTAAGCACCTCCCCCAGGGGTGCATGCAGTTCAGTCTGCTGCAACAATTCACTTTGGGCTCTAAACATTACCTAATCGACATTGGTCCCAAGATAAGGTCGTCGTCAGTTCTCATACTATACAACTTATAAGAATGTGCTGCACTCCTGCTGTCTGACTTTGGCTCTTTGTTAATGAATGTAATAGCAAACGGATCGATAGTAGTCTTCAGGTCACAGGTTTTGTGCAGACACTGGCGTTTGGACAACCTTCAGAAGCCACCAGCAAGGTCATGTGTCCATTTTGTCCCATGGTAAAACCTTTTTCTGTTCAATTTACATTAAACTGACCCATTTAATCTATTATATAAAACCATTAAGTCATCCTGCCAGTCAGCCAGTGTCTTTAGTGGGCACTGAGCTGTAAGTGTGGTCACCTGTAATAAACTCTATCTGCCTGACTAAAAGCGCCATAATGTGCCGTCTCCCTCTCACCTCCACAGATGAATGATTATTAGGAGGGGGTGGGGGGACACACACACACATGCAGACAAGGGACCCTTATGCATGAATCATCACAGAAATAAGATAATATATGGCTGACACACTCATCCAGACTGTTTCCATATGTGTACAGAGAAGACACACTGGTAATGTCAACTTCTCTCATTCTCTCTCGCTCTCTCTCTCACACACGCACACACACCACATAGTTCTGCCATATCTGCTGTATCTGCTATATCTAACAAAACCAACCCATGTCCTTCTCCAGTTGGAATGCAGCCAAACCTACAGTATATCTCACGCCCTTAATGGACCGAAATCTGGACGGGTGCTCACACACACACACACACACACACACACTAGGACGTGCCTCTGCATGCTGCTGAACACTCACCGAGGTCACCAAGGGCCTTTACACAATTTGCCACAGGTTGGAACGGCAAAAGATCACAAAGAAAAAAAATCTATGAGCGCTTTACGAAGGCCTACGTTTTGTCCTGACTCGATTCTGGCAGGCAGTGTCAATTTCATGCTGCCCCTAATACTCCTAATATAAAATATTAGAGGCAATACACTTGATTACATGAGTTTGGCCTCGCTAGCAGAGTCACATAAAGATACTGGCAAACACACACACACACACACACACACACAAACACACCAGCTGAGACACATACACAAACACAGATCCTCGCTCACTCATTCTCAATAACACCCACATGGGTCACTTTCATAACGCGCAGAGAACAAGTCGTAGGAGGGAGATGGAGAGAGCGAATGGGGAGAGAGGAAGTGAGTACACTGCTGGGTGGACTCGCTGCCTTCCCCTGGGGAGACATTCGCACATTCAGACACACACACGCACAAGTGAACATGCACATCCGCTCTTACATGCTGACGGAACAAACAAGACTGAAAAGTTACAAAGGCACAGATGAACACACACTCGTACACTCACCGGCACACACAAGCACTTTGAAAGCTGCAGATAATGTACAGAGTGGATGTGTAATATTCCCCCTGCCTGTAAAGGTCCACTTCACAGGTAGAGAACAAAGGTCCGCTCCCGTCTCTTTCTCGCAGTTTTTTTCCCTTTATGACTCACTCGTATGCATGTACACACACACACACACACACTCTCTCTTAACGCCGAAGCACGTACCGGAGCTTTGACTCATGCACTCGCACACGCCTTATTAACTCAGTAAGACACTCTCGTCCCACTTTACCCCTGTGCTGTAGGGCTCTAAAATTTGGGGCTAAATATACTACCTGTGCAGAGGTACTGGCGGGGAGGGCGGCAGGTAGAGGAAGGAGAGGCATTGGGGCGGTTATTTCAAGCAGCCATGACCCACTGTGGTAACCCACTTTCTTCCTCCCTCTTTTTATCTGGCTCCCCCCTTTCCCTCCCCTGGTGCGCATCACGAGTGTCCACTCCGAGCGCTGTGTGTGGAAAGTGTGTTGCCCTCCTGTCTCTGCCAGCCGTGCCCTATCTTTGTCACCGATGTTTCCATTCTCCATGTGTTTGGCTCACTTTTCTCACTTCACTCCACTTTTTTAATGGATCCACTTTCCCCTCAACCTGTCCCATCTGCCGTTGTGTCAGATTTGATTTCCTGCATTTACCAGAATGCCTTTTGACAGCTAACAGAGAGAGCCTGAATCTGCTGCATGCTTTAGACATGTTAATGGAGAAGACAAGGCAGCTGCGAGTTTTTCTCCTTTTGGATTCTCGCTGTATGATTGCTGAACATCAGTGTGAAGTGAAGTTCAGCGTCTAGACAGATTGCTCTCAGATTCTAAGGGCTGACACTAAAACCTAATATTTACTCTTGATATTTTAAATTGCTGAAAACATTTCTACTAAGAGACTCAGTCACATGTATTCATTCATCCATTGAAATTACAGAACCAACATCAAATTGGAATTGAAGAAATGCAAGGGACATTGTAAAAAGCAATTTTAAGGTTAAATGTTTGCACAATGCCCTTTAGAACGTTTGTCCCTATCAAATTTGTTAACAAGAATCACCCACATTTAGAAAGATTCCAGCACAATCACCTTCAAATGGACTCATGGCTGTGATATTATATTATATTCTTGTGTTTTAATGCTGTTTTTCTTTTTTTAACTATAGCTATTCTTAACTATCTTGATTAAAGATTGTTTTTTGAATTAGTTTGTTGCCACGCGTCACACAAGACATTTCCCCTCAGGGATAAGTTGACGTTTTAGGACAGATTTTTCCTTTAAAGTGCACTCCATTCATCACTGTACTATTGGATGGATGAGAGGCGTTTAAGTACTGGATGGATGATAGATGCTCTCTGTCTTCATGTTTTCCACCATCTCTCCCAGGTGGTGTTAAAAAACGCCCACATGGCTGTCGGCTCCTTGACCATCAACGAGGAGAGGTCAGAGGTCATCGACTTTTCCGTCCCCTTCATCGAGACGGGCATCAGCGTTATGGTCTCCCGTAGCAACGGCACAGTTTCGCCCTCGGCCTTCTTAGGTGAGGATTACAGCAGCTAGCATATTCTTTATAGCTACACGTTCGGAACATAGAGCTGCATCATGTGGTATGTAGGCCACGCCCATTTCCTACAGTAAATATGCTAAATGTCCTTTTGTCAATTTCACACGGATGTTTTTGACGCAGCGACACCAGATTGGTGTCATGGAGTTTAGTAGTTTTAGCTTGATGTAACTGTTGCCAGCACTCCTGACAGACTGAGAGCGTTAGATGGGTCTTTGTCAGGTCACTTTAGGCTGACGTCCATTTTCCCACCTTTACAAGGACACACACTAAGTGATTAGATCCAAGTTTTAATGCATTTGTATGATGTGGAGGCAGAGTGGAGTGCATGATAATATGGCTAACTGTTTATTTATTCTCTCTTTCACTCCCTGTCTCTTTGCCCTCTTATATTTCCCACTCCTACTCCATTTCTCTGACTCTTCCTTCCTCTTCTCAATCTGCCGCTCCACATTTGCATATCTCTCTTGCCCTCTCCCTCTCTCGCTTCATTTTCTCTTCCTCTCGATCTCTCTGCCGACCTTGCTGTTCTTTCCCCCTCTTCCTCCTTCTCCTGGTGTCTCTCGTCTCTTCCCTATCTTCTGCCTTTCAACTCTCTTTTTCCCCTCTCTTCTCTTTTCCTAATCTCTGTCCGTACACACTCCCTCGTCTCCCTTGACTCCCTTCATCTCTCCCTCTCGTCTCGTCCCTCTCTCACCCTTCAGAACCCTTCAGTGCGGATGTGTGGGTGATGATGTTCGTGATGCTGTTGCTGGTGTCAGCAATGGCTGTGTTTATATTTGAGTACTTCAGCCCTGTGGGCTACAACCGCTGTCTGGCTGATGGCAAAGGTGAGAGGCCTCAGTACAACACACACACACACACACACACATGCGCACACACACACACACATGCGCGCACACACACACACACACACACACACACACACACACACACACACACACACACACACACAGACACAGGCATAGTACCTGTTGGAGGGGGGTGAACTGCACTATTGTTTGAGGATATAGATGCAAATGAATGCAGACACGTTCTCTTCCAGTCTTCTTGCCGTGTTGCCTCCCTCATCGCTTTTTGCTCAGAACACACCAGATGGGAGGCCACACTTAGGTTGAATTTACCTCTGAAATGATACCATAAAAAGCGATGTATTACTTTGGGATTAAAGTTAGACTTGTTAGCACTCCACAGCAAATCTGCCTCATAGGAAAGATTACATGACAACAAAGGAAATTACCGTGAGTGCATCTACAAACTGTTCACTGCCAACACAAGCTGTTCACACTGAACATCGGCAACTCAAGCACTTGGTTCACGGTCATCAGATCAAGATGTTGATGATGTACACTGATTTGAAGCACAAGATATTTGTGATGCGCAGTGGTGGAAGAAGTACTCGGATCCTTTACTTAAGTAGAATGTACCAATACAACTTTGTAAAAGTACTCCCTTTCAAGTACAGAAGTATTTTTCGCAAAATATGCTTATTAAAGTATCAAAAGAAAAAGTATTCGTTTTGCAGAAAATTGCCCCTATGACAGATTATATTATTATGTCTTACATTATTAGATTGTTAGATCAATCAATCAATAAACATGTATTTATACAGCACATGTCCAACAAATCAAATACAAAGTACTTTACAAGTAATTCAGAGACTAATGGATTCAGGGACTAATGCACACCAAAACAACCAAAAAGCATTAAAGATAATACAAGCAATAAAAATAGCCTAAAAATAAAATCATGAAGTACTACACAAAATAAAAATATAATAGTGATTAGTAAAATGTTAACAAAATAAAAAAATACTTAAATAAATAAATAAAATAAATCGTAGCTTGTTAGTATGTAGTTATTGTAGTATGTTGTTAGTAGATTGGACAGGAAAGGGGGAAAAATTCATTTATTTATTTGGACTCACATTCCCTGGATTGAAATAAATTAACCCTGCCTGTGAGCATAAACCAGGCAGCTATTTCATCAAAAACATTTTTGTAAAAGCAAATGACATGAGTATTAACACATTTTGTAGGAGACAAGGTTGTCTTTTGATAGGCAGTGATGAGGTTTTGGTGGATCTTAAAATCACACATCTAACACACATGCTATCCAAAGCAGATACCTGGAACACTAATTGTCGCTCTCTTGTGGCATTGCTTTTTCACTGGCTACTTTCCATCATTTGCACCAATAAATTGATAAATGAAATGATAAGGCCGAATGCTGCTGGGTCACACACACTCCAGTCCCAGCGCTCCCCAGTGTTTGGTTGCCTGTTGAGTTTAATTTCCTGGCATGTTCTGGGTTTCAGATTTTGTGAATCGCATCTGAATAGGAGAATATATAGCAGCCAACTTGAAAGTCCTGGATGCGAAACTACCACCGGCGCATGAAAGCAGTACATTTGTTTTGGCAAAGAAATACAAAAACAATCTGATGGTAGAATTGTGGATCCAAATCAAGCCAAGTGCTATCCGTCCACCACATTTCAATACTTTCATTTTTGCTGTTGTAGTCTGCAAGTGAGGATCCAAAGTATGCACAGAACATGGCGGTGGGCAATTTACGTCCTCCAGAGGAAGAGTGTTGGATGAGTAATGTTCCAACTAGTAATTTGCACCAAACAAACAAGCGCAGGGACAGCTTTGCAGGTTAATGCTTTCTGTCTGTAACAATGCCAGCGTGCATCGTCTCGTACGAATTGTCTTTTGTTGTGCACAAAGACTGACAGAGACAGACAGGCACAAACACACCGCGGGCCGCCTCCACATATAGACCAGCCATCCCAATGACTTCATTCTCCTCTCCTCCTCCTCCACCTCCTCCTCCACGCTGCTGTCTTTTCATCATTTACAGGTGTGCCTCACTGCATGGGTTTCAACACACCTCCAGAGCTGCTTCCTTCACACCGGACAAGCCATTTGCATTTATTTCCATATTTTCCAAAAATCACGTGTCAGCTCTGACAGCAAGGGGCTACATTTTGTGTTAGATCTCCCCAGCCAAAAAGATGAGAAACAACAAAAAGAAATCAATGTCTTCCCACAACTCAATCTCGGATGTGGCTATATATAGACGACGGCTATCTTTTTTTCATTCCTCTCATCCTTCATCATGTTCTGGAGATGATGCACTCCTCCCTAAAGCGCTGTTCTCTTCAGTATGCCTCCTTGTTGCTCGTAGTGCTGTGGGAGTTTTTGTGTCATGAAGAGTGCAGATCGAAGTTGAGACTCAAGGGATTCGACGCAAAAATGTATCAATGGCATGGCAGCAGATTTGTAAAGCCTCTGCCACTTTCTTGCAAACTTCACAAAGGAGATATTTGGCATGAGAAAGTCAGTTCGTCCATGAACAAAAGCCTCACACAACAATGCACGCCCACATGCTCACACACACACACACACACACACACACACTCTCTCACACACTCACACATACCCACACTAACATTGTGAACCAACTGCTAATCACAGCATAATGGCTGAAATGAACCAGTCTGCTTCCAGCTCTTGGATGAATTGAACAAAGACAGTTTCTAACGTATGCAAAAAATAAAAAAATATATCAATTACACTCACATGATGTATGTGTGACATGAAACTACAAGAGTCTACAGCCAGCAGCTCAGTGAGGCTATACCAAATGCTAAATGCTAGCATTTAATACTAGCACTAGACACAGCTTGATCATTAGTTTTGCAGGTATTTGGTCGTAAACCAAAGTACTGGACAAACTGAAAATGTGATCTGATGTTGTAACTCGAGAAAAAGTTAAGTGAGTTATTACAATTCCTCCTGAGGGGGACATGAATGTCTGTAACACATTTGCCATTTCATGCCAATCGTTTTTGAGATATTTCAGCCTGGACCAAAGTGGTAGACTGACCGACAGATCGGCTGCTAGCATGGCTAACAAGTAACATGTTAAAAGTGAAAAGCTGCCTGACCAGGGTAACTTTCACGAGAATATATTAGTATGTTGCCTTCTTAAAACTACTGTATCTTTTAGACTGCTGCAGGAATTAAATAAGTCATTCAGTTTCATTCTACTAAACAAATTGACTGCTCAGCTGGAGACCCACCAGACCAACTGTGTGTCCCACGCACTGTTTTAGAAAACAAGGCTGATCTGTCACGCATTCTTTAACCACGGCTTTGTTTCCTTCAGAGCCTCACGGTCCATCCTTCACCATCGGTAAAGCCATCTGGCTGCTGTGGGGTCTGGTCTTTAACAACTCCGTCCCGGTGCAGAACCCCAAAGGCACCACCAGTAAGATCATGGTGTCAGTGTGGGCCTTCTTTGCTGTCATCTTCCTGGCCTCCTACACTGCCAACCTGGCTGCTTTCATGATCCAGGAGGAATATGTGGACCAGGTGACTGGTCTGTCAGACAAAAAGGTAAGATGCAAGGTTTCTGTTTGAATGCTGTGTCGTCCTGTCTTCTTTTTCTCATCTGTACTCTTAATTTGTAGATGTAGACGTTTTACACGCCTCTCTCTCCATGCTCCGTCTTCCATGTTTAGTTCCAGAGTCCCAACGACTTCTCGCCTCCGTTTCGCTTTGGTACCGTCCCAAATGGGAGTACGGAGAGAAACATTAGGAACAACTATCCAGAAATGCACTCCTACATGACAAAGTTCCACCAGAGAAACGTCAACGAGGCTCTGCAGAGTCTCAAGGCCGGGTGAGAAACTGCACGCTAAAGTGGTTCATTTAGTCCCATAGTAAAACCAAATTTACTTTAATTACAGTCCAAGCAAAATGATTCTTATAACAAAAGGAATTTAAAGGATCACATTAATGTTTGAAACTTGAGTCCCTATTCGACAAAATGGTAACTATAACCTAGAGATATTGAACAATGTTTATTGATACATTTATGTCTTTGCTCTAGGGATGTATCATCTCTTATTTCAGTAGTGCAGGTGAACAGCTCCCTGAAAATATGGAAACATCAAACTATGGCCATTATATTGTAGTTTCATGTTATAATAGAAAGTGTAATTTGTGGGGAAAAGCGTTAATGTACATTATGTCTTTCCTACTTGTCTTCATGTAAACATATTGTAGCTGAATAACTCCAATATTGCTTTCACTCCCCCTCTTCAGTTTTCATCAAGTGTGCCTTTTTGCCAGTCTGTGTGCCAGCTCCAGCCTTTGGCAAACCGAGTGGAAGTCTATTACACTTATCAGCAGCTTAGTGCTGTTTAGCAGGTTAATTGGAATGTTGTAGCTGTGATGTCTGACTCCTAAGTGCTAATTAATTGTAACCTATCTCGCTCTTTCTTCCCTCTACTCTCTTTTTCATTAGCAAACTAGACGCTTTCATTTATGATGCGGCCGTCCTGAACTACATGGCTGGCAGGGACGAGGGCTGCAAGCTGGTGACCATTGGCAGCGGCTACATCTTTGCCACCACGGGGTACGGCATTGCCATCCAGAAGGAGTCGCTGTGGAAGAGACACGTGGACCTGGCCATCCTGCAGCTCTTCGGAGACGGTGAGGCAGCACGCCGCTTGCTCCCCTGGTTAATTCCTACGTACTGCTCAGTGTAATGCGCTCAGCGAACAGAGGCTCTGTCCTGCATACAGTACAGCTGTGCTGATCTGATGAGTTGTTTATTCTCAAAGATGCAGCAGATCACTGAGATAATACCATACTTACACCAGCGCAGGAAGCAGAACAGAAGTTCTGACTGAAGCAGACTGGAGGCAAGCATTAACGGAGAAGTCCGCCTTATTCCAACTGTAGTCTTTCGACAGGTTAACAGATGATCTAGACCACTCAAATTTAATAGTAAGTTCAGCTGAAATGTTGGAAATAATCAGTTATCGTAAGGGGGTCAGTCTGTAGGCTGTTATAGAGCTGCACAACAGATCGTTTTGGTCAGAATTTACCAATGGCCTTTGTCATTTCCTCCTGAGGGTTTGTCTGATCATCTGACTGCTTGTGTGTCTGCCCTGTCCGTCTGACTTATTTCGTGAGAAAATGAGATCCAGTTTGAATTAAAGCTGAATTGTCCTCTAAGCGCTAATTTGAAGCGCTTGATTTACCCGCCAATATGCTATGAAAGAACCTTGCCTCAGGGTGTTCTGTAGGGACAAATAACAGTGGTATGTATATTAGTATAAAATACAATATTTTCAAGAATGTCTACTCTAGACTCCGGCAAACAGAGGCTTCTCAGACCATAAGAACTGGTAGAGAGAGTAGTGTGTGCGACCACAATTTTGGTTAATTGGCTCTGCAAGTCAAACGTACAGTAATTCCACTCTCCTATTTCACAAGAACTGACACAAAAGTTGAGACGGTGCTGCTAGGAATGTAAGTTGAGATTTAGCTCCACCATGGGGGCCCTATGCTTTATGATCACACTTGCCTTTTATGGGAGACTGTCCAAGCTCTCCAGAGCTTGTTCTTTTGAAACACTTCATGCCTGTCAACTCACTCTCACAACGGGTAGGGGATCAAATTAAATGTGTTCAGAATGTCCATCCCTAACCCGTGTAGGTATATGCTTTATGGTTTTCAAGCAAAAACTCTTCATCATAAAGAAGTCAGAATGTCACAGACAAGGGCTGCTCGCTGAGTTTATCGACTTTAACAGTCTAATTTCACAATATCCTGTTTTGATATACAGCTCAATTCAGAATGGGAAAAGTTTGGTGTGTGTGTGTCTGTGTTGTAGCTAGTTTATTTGGGCATGGTCCAACGTGTTGTGAGCATCCTGAACCAAGGGCCCTCCAGGGCCCACTATAGTGCGTCCCAGTTAGGGGTGCCAGCATAGCTCCTAGTGTACTTCAACACCGTGCGTGCATGAGTGCGCAGGTTTGTGTGTGCGCGTCCTCATGTGAATATGGGTCAGGCCTGTGTGTGTGTTAGAGAGATGAAGAGAGAATGTTGTAGAGATTCTGACTATTTATGACACAGGTTTATCTTTTCATAAAATTCAGTAAGTGTTGTGCGTGTATTGTTTCTGACTTATTGATTACAAGTGAAGTTTTATATATATATATATATATATGTGTTTATGTATGTAAGACTAATTCGTGTCTGTGTATGATACGTGCGTGCGTGTGTTTGAATATGGGTCGGCTCACAGTCACATCCCCCTGTGCCACTGCACAAGCATTCATACTGAAACCAAGTGTCCCTGTCTCGCCTCTCTCAGGATTTCAATGTCACTGTGCCATGCTTCACCATCCACTCCCCTCCTGGTGGCCTAGAAAGCTATCAGACTCACGTGGGCAGCCCAGTGGCCTGGTACGAAGGCTGGAATGGTGTCTGGGTAGTTTGACGCAGGCCTGTGCAAAAAATATATCGTGAAAAAAGAAACGTCAGTTTTGGTATTTTCTGATTCGCTGTTGGATGGACTGTTTTTGAGTCACCCTTGGAACCAAACCTGTTGAGTAATTTCAAAGATGACAGGCAATGATGACATATTTGATATATCAATGATGACATCATGATATGATGATATCATTGTCCCCACTGCATTGTGTTTGCACTTTGGTTTTTGTATGGATTAAACAAATGGGATATAACATGTTAATTACTGAATTTAGAGGTGCTGATACAGTTGGCATGTTTTGTTACCTTGCTGTTACAGATAGGAAGGACAGTAATCTGCTAGCTGTTTCTTCCTGTTTCTAGTCTTTAAACTAAGCTAAGCCTAAAACGTGCTTATGTAATGCAGAAAACATCCCAATGTTTAACAAAAACAATCTTAACACATGGTCCACTTACTAGCTTTTTCAAGAACTATCAATTGCATCTCATGGTTTCCATCATTGGAAATGTACAAGTTATTATTTTTTGTCAAGCTACTGATTCCTAGGTCAAGAATGAATGTTCAGTTCAATCATTGTCTTATTTTTGTTAATAACATAATGGGCCTTTTTCACAGAAGACAGTTTGACATGTCACAGTAGGAGAAGCACAGGTGGAAAAATAAATTGAATGATGGCTGAATTATATTTAGAGAACAGAGCCATTGTTCATGTTATTAGTAACCTTCCTACTATTTTCCTACTATTACAAGTCAAAATGTCTGCGGTGAAAAAACCTTATTGGAATAATAATAGAGTTGAGTCTCTGTATTTGTGAAAAGAGTATTTCAGGTGTACGTGGGAACTTACCGTATAAATATTTAAAAAAACATTAATGAGTCTAAAACGTTATTATATTTGCTCCAGAGAAAGTCTTTGTTTGATAGTTCCCCTGCCTAACTTAATGATCACAGTCATATTTTTGCATTTGCCTGTTGAAACAGATTTGACTGGGAAAACTCTGTGTGTAGTGTAGGCATAGAACATTTGCTCTCCATTGAAAGTTGCTTTTTACAGTGTTTACACCTTCCTAGCAGTCCAGAGACACACATTGTGTAACTGCGATGATCGTTCAGGGACAACTGTTGCATCCCCTCACTTACATTCCAGTGTCAGCTGTCCAGTAAACATTCAAATGTCTGAAAAAAAGAATGATCTTTTGCCGTGTAGTGGTGGCCGCTGTACGATTGCGTCTGTATTGTTGCCTGCATACATGTGTGTGTGCTTGTGCCTCTCCTCGAGTTTGTATGCTGTGCAGCTTCTTGTTGATGCTCAGCGGCGTGAGAGAGTCGCGCTGACGTGCAGCAACAACGGCTGAATGTATGATTAATTAACCCGACGCCTGTCCCGCCACAGTCGGCTTTGATAGAGAACGGCTCCTGATATAAACAGAAGGTGACCCACAAAGGAAGCCAGAAGCTCAGGGGCCAGCATCAGACACACAGACAGCCGCACGAACACACACATACCATAAGCATACGCACACATACAAACACTTGTTTTTTTGCATCCACATATTGACGTGTAAAGCTTTTACATATTGTCTGGTAGACACTTTGAGATGCACAATTATTTGCATAACTGAGTGCAAAAAGAGACCAGTGGCATGTATGTTACCCTTTTCCTGACTTCAATGAAGTCTACTGCAAAATTCAAGGCTGTATTTCAGTCCCCTGACCTCCTTCTCTCTGTCTGCCCTCCATCTTCCCTCCTCTCTTCTTCTGTTGCATCATCTCTCCATCCCTCGTGTCCTCCAATACCCATCCTGTTATTACATCATATCCCTCCTCTCTCCTTTATATTTTACATTCCTTCCCACTTTTATCACACCCCTTTCATTATTTCAATTCCCGTACGAGTGATGAAAACACCACATGTCGTAATCATGCCCTTACCCTCTGTCTCGTCTCCTTTTCGTTTCTTTTCCCTGTATCTCCCTACTTCCTTGCCTCCATCCCGCTTCCGTTTTGCTGTTGCTCCATCAACTCTTTATCATCCCTCCTTCCAACCTTCTAATCCATCTCTCCCTGTCTCCTTCCCTCTTCATACCATCTGTTTTCTCCCTTCATCCATTCGCTGTCTCCCTCCCTCCCTCTGTCCTTTCCTCTCTTCTGCCCTCATATGTCATTACGTTTCCTCCATCCAGGTGAGATGGAGGAGCTGGAGTCCCTGTGGCTGACGGGGATCTGCCACCACGAGAAGAACGAAGTGATGTCCAGCCAGCTGGATGTGGACAACATGGCCGGCGTCTTCTACATGCTCGGTGCCGCCATGGCTCTGTCGCTCATCACCTTCATCTGCGAGCACTGGTTCTACTGGCAGCTGCGCTTCTGCTTCATGGGTGTCTGCTCCGGCCAGCCCGGCTTCGTCTTCTCCATCAGCAGGGTGAGACAGGGCGGGGCAGGGAAGAAAATAGAGTTTCTGCTCTGACTTTATAGTTGTCTAAACGAATTAAAATATCATAAATGTATCCATCTGCATAGTGAAACACAGAAAGTAGCATATATACTCACTGTTAGAGACACTCTGCACTGAGAAATGTCGATCAGCTTGCCATGGATTGTATTTTTTTTCACAAATATTCTGACTGACAGATTCAGATTGCCAATAACTTCTGCTCAAGACGGAGCCAGCGCACTGGAGCTGATGCATTTCACACCGTGCTCGTGTTTTCATGCATCAAAATCAAGCAGAAGCCCAGTAATATCACAACTGTGCTACCTGCCCTGCACTTTCCAAATTTTGCAGTGCCAGACATAAATGAACTGCATCTATGTTTAGTTACTACGCTTTGCCTCTCGCGAGTACAAAAAGTGACAACATGTGGAAAGTTGAGGATGTCAGCTTTGAGTCTATGTGAAAAAGAAAAAGACCACATTTTCACTAATGTAAAGTTGAGTTTTCTTCACTTCCTGCTACAGCCTCACTTGGTCTGGTATTACAAGTAAACTTTAGATAAAAAAAAAATGCTATGTACCTGACATTACTGAGTCATTTTGTTGACTTTATGACTCTTTGCTTCTTGTGCTATTGTCACACCATGTTTCAGCGTTCACCATGATCTCATAATGCATACCCATCTGATAGCAAAAGATAAATCCTGATTGTTATTGTCAGCACTCTCTCGCAGGTATGATTGAAAACACGCAAACTTAATTCCTGCTTTAAAATATGATCTTTCCTTATATCATTAAGTATACATTGTTTGGGTTAGTCCTTTTCAGTTAGGATGAAAGACAGGACAGTAGTTGGGTGATTGGGACAGAAGGGGTCGAGGATGTACAGAAAGTCGTGAGGAATTCAAGGATAAATGAACAGACTGATGTTCAAGAGTCGAAGACAAATGCTAGCATGATATGGCAGCCAAAGTCAACATTTATTGCCATGCCACTGACTCCTCCTTGATTGTACAGTCATCTTCATTACTTGTTACTTCATCCCGACATCATCAGCTTCACTGTCCGTAATGTCTCTGAAAGGAAAGTGTTTTATTCTTTGAGGCTTTGGAGATGTTAAAATTGCAAATCAGCATGTATCTAACGTGACCAAACCAAACTCTCACTTAAGAGAGTATAAACAGATATCGGAGATTTTTCCTTTTGACGCTCAGGCATCTCTGACAACAGTTTGGTAAGTATTTACAAAATGTTGTGCCAAAATCAACATTTGACTCAATATAAATCAGCCGGAGAGGGTAGATTACTGGATCCCATGAGACCAAAGTCACCCCCGAGGTATTTGATTTGCATTCCAATTGTTTTGACATGGCTCCGGTGTAATTCACTGCGTGCCTCTGAAGGTGATCCGCTGCAGGCTAAACCACGTGGCTAATTTACAGCAGCGAGTCGCACACTGCTGCTCTCTCCCACCGTTTGATATGCTGCTGTGGTGCCGGGGCTGCTTGTTCCAAGAAAGCAAGGCTAAGGGAAAAAATAACCTCAACAACATAACGTTTTCCACTCTGCTCTAATACTACACTCCACTGCCCAACTTTGATTATTTTGTATGGTGTAAATTTTACATTGTCGCTTTGTTTATGGTTGTGTGCGCGTGTCCACATCTGTTTGTGTAGAAGGAGCATAAAGTATCAGTTGCTAAAATGTCAGATGACTTCTCATTTCTAAAGACAGGCTGCTTGGTGTTGCTTTTGATTATTACATCATTATAATTTGTATGGGAACTGGATCTGAAAGCAATTATGCTTTGTGTAACACTCAGTGATTGCTCTCTTTTACAGAAATGACTTTGTCTTTGCTACAATGTGACAACATAAATGGACACAGTGTGTCCACAAATACAGACAGATAAATCAGTATGTTAAAATATTCAGGGGAAATATTCATTGAAAGTGTTCATTTGCATATGTTGCAGAGAGCTCGGGCACTGCGAAACAACAGTGGAAATTACAGTTTATTATCTTTCCACAATCCTCAGCCACAGCCTCACATTGTCTCCTTCTCATTTACTCGAATGTTTTCTCTCCAGCCTCGGCCATTTCTTTCTTCTTTCTTTTTTTCTTGCGCTGCCACTCAGATTGATTCCGCTTTTTTAATTTCACAGCATAATCCAATAAACTTTATTGTTATTGCTGCAATTAACATTTAAGCTCGGCAGTGTAAAAAATGGGACATCTGTCACGGATGGCGTGAGTCACGTGGCTTCGGTCATGGCTTCATGGTCGGTTAGTATTCCCTCGCTCCGAGGGGCTTAGTAGCTTTGTGAGCGGCTCTCCCTTGGCTACCTGCTCCTCTGGGTCCCACCTGCAACGTTGAAAGAAATTAATTATATCGATTTAAAAAGCCTCTATTGACTTTAGAACAGTAAATGTATTAGAGGTTTAATCACTCCTCTTTTCACAGCCCTCACATCACATCATGGCTAAGTTCATTTGCATTTAGCACCATATACTTACACCAAACACAGGCAGTTTTAAATTATGAGCTGCTGCATGTACGTTAGGCACTTTATTTACAGTAGTACATAGCAGCTAGTTATTTTTTGGTTTCCTGCCTCTCAGTACCCGTGTAATCACTTATACATTTTGCTGGTGAATTGAAAATTCTTAGGAACCCTCAGGCCACAGTTATTGCTATTCACACATCCTGCCCAAATAATCAGCTACTGTAGCACTGGGCCGGCAGCAATCTGCCAACTGTTACATTATGTGGGCATGTGGAGTAGACAAAATCTGCTGTTGAATACAAAGCAGCAATCACTTTGTCAAATGTCCAACATTTGATGCAATACATTATTAACGTGTTGTTCCTGGTGTGTGCCTGAGAGAAAGAGCTTTAACAGAATGTACAAATATTCATCCCAACGTTGCCTTCGAACACCATCTTTACTCAACGTGACACAACCTCACTGTCCATGCAGGTGAAAGCCTAATGCGGGAAGATCATCCTAACATTAAGGTGGATGCTTGTGGAAAATTTAGCCCAAGACGGGATGATGTCATAGACGTCATGGGAGGGAAAGATGTGACAGATTCGGTGGCAGGTGGGGCGTAATCAGGAGAATAAAAGAAGAAAACAAAAGAGATGAAGTGGTGACAAATTATATAAACAGGCAGATGGAAAAGAAGAAACACAGACGAGACAGAGAAGGAGCAGATAAACATTGAAAGATGGTTCTGTGTGAAAAAAAACTGAAATATCACGCCGGTGGGCGTATACATTTGTCCTCCACTTCAAGATTCCCATCCAAATCCCATTTTCCTCCAATACAGTTGAGTCATTCTGTATTTATGTTAACCTCGCTTGCTTTGAGCCACTGTCAAGCTTTACGTACTTGGCTGTTAACAGACTGTGAAATTGAAAGAAGTAATAACATTATCTATAAAACCCGAATGAGGGATGAAGGCCTTTTTACTGCAATACAGACACTGTCCACGTAGCTAATTAACCACCAGAAACGAGTGGCTAGGGAAAGAAGAATTAAGGGTCAATGAGTCATTAATGGAAGGAAGCAGTATAAGGAGGAGGTTGGGAAGAGTTATAGCTTAATGGCAGAGAATATTTGACATTTGACCCCTAACCTCTTGGCCGAGACCTGACCTCTGCAGTAGTGAGCAGGATGGAGGTCAGCTGATCTGTGGCCAAACATCCCTTTATTTTCATAGTCATCTACGGATGTCCAGAAAAACTGACTAAAATCATTGTTTTGAATTGATCTGATCCTTTACCAACCCCATATGTCATGCCAGGTCCGCTCTCCTCCGTACATCCATTTTTATCTGAATATTGTATATTGTATTGTACGTCACTGAATTCAAATGAACCGGTGTATCCTTCTGTTTTTGTCAACTTAGAATACACTATCTGTGACTAATGATGGGTACATTTACTCAATGTTGACAATGTTCCCTCTTTAATGCTGCCTCTTGCCTGTATTTCCCCCACACAGGGTATCTACAGCTGCATCCACGGGGTGCAGATTGAGGAGAAGAGCAGCTCGGCATTAAACTCCCCATCAGCCACCATGAACAACACCCATTCCAACATCATGCGCCTCTTGCGCACCGCCAAGAACATGGCCTCCCTGTCAGGGGTCAACGGCTCACCACACAGCGCTCTGGACTTCATCCGCCGTGAATCATCTGTTTATGACATCTCTGAACACCGGCGCAGCTTGGCAGGCCACTCAGACTGCAAGCCTCCATACCTACCAGACGACAACATGTTCAGCGACTACATCAGTGAGGTGGAGAGGACGTTTGGCAATCTCCACCTGAAGGACAGTAATCTGTATCAGGACCACTACCTGCACCACCATGGTTCAACACTAGGGCTCAGTGGGCCTCCTCCCAACAGGCCCCATAGTTTGGGCAGTGCTAGTTCTTTGGAGGGCGGCATGTTCGACTGTGACAGCCTGGGTGGAGGTGTGGCCCCTATTTTCACCACGCAGCCCTGCTCAGCACTGACCCACAGGAACATGAGCAAGTTTGACCTGCTGTCTGGACAGACTCCCCCCTCAGGCCAGAGCTTTAAGGGAGGCCTGCCAGACCTGTATGGGAAGTTCTCCTTCAAGGGAGGTGCCTCAAGTTCCACATACATCCCTGGGCATAACTACTGTGCAAGGAGAGGAGATGACGATGGGAATATACATTCAGATGTCTCAGACATTTCTACACACACAGTAACTTATGGAAACCTGGAGGGTAATGCAAAGAAGCGCAAACAATACCGTGATAGCCTGAAAAAGAGGCCGGCCTCTGCCAAGTCCAGACGGGAGCTGGACGAGATCGAGCTAGGCTACAGGAGGAAACCCTACCACATCAGCCACCACCACTACCACGGCCACCGCTCTACCTCCCCACCGCTTTTGCCCGCTGATCGGAAGAGAGGAGGAGGGGGAGGTGGAGGAGGAGTAAACAACAATGGGAACTCCTATGTCTTCGGAGAAAAGGAGAGTGTTAGGGATTTTTATTTGGATCAGTTTCGGCCCAAAGAGGGCGTGCCTCAGTGGGAACATGTGGACCTGACAGAGGGCCCTGTGAATAGAGATGGAGGAGTGGGGACATGCACCTCCCTGGTTCCAGTCGACGACTTTCTCAAGAGCAAACCCAAAAAGTCCGATTCAAAGAGTGGGGGAGGATCTGGGCTGGCAGGGGGGGAGTGGGAGTGCAGGAACTGTCGGGCCAGCGGGGTAGGAGGGGGCAAGCAGATGTCCATGCATGGTGGGGGAGGGTATGGTGGTGGTATGAGTTGCGGGTCCTCGGGAGGTGGAGGAAACAGCCGCCCCAGCTCTGCAACCTGCATGCGCTGCGAGGGCTGTAAAAAGACAGGAAACCTCTACGATATCAGTGAGGACAACAACCACCTCTTGGAACAGATGGGGGGAGGGAAAGGTGGCGGCGGAGGAGGAGGAGGTATGGGTGCTGGTCCTCAGTCTCAACCTCAGGGCCAGCAGAGGAGGAAGGGTGGATTAGGCAAACCACTTAGACGGCAGCACTCGTATGACACATTTGTCGACCTTCAAAAAGAGGAATCGGGTGGGATGGGAAGTTTGATGGGGGGTCTAGGAGGAGGTGGAGGGATGAGTGGTGTAGGTATGGGAGGGATGCTGCCCCCACCCAGGAGTGTTAGCTTGAAGGAGAAAGAACGCTACATGGAGGGCACCAGCCCCTTCGCACACATATTTGAGCGTCATGGGGGCTCGGAGAGAGAAAGGGAAAGAGACAGGGACCCGTTGTTTTACGGAGGTGAGGGCCGGAAAGGACCCGGATCACCCTTCGGCCTGTTCAGAGGCGGTGAGGGCCTCCACCGCCGCTCCATCGGAGAAAGAGACATGAGAGACAGGGATAGGGCTTTGATGGAAGGAGGAGGTGGGGGAGCATTCTCTTTATCGAAATCTCTTTACCCCGACCGGGTAAACCAAAACCCCTTTATACCCACCTTTGGCGATGACCAGTGTCTGATGCATGGAGCCAAACAATATTACATGAAAAAGCAACAGCAGCAGCAGCAAGTTGCCAAAAACAGCCGAAGTGACTTCAGAAGCCAGATGAGCACGGCGTCATATCTGCCAGCGTCTGCCACAGCCGGGGTGATGTCCAATGTGGCCCCCCGGTTCCAGAAAGAGCTCAGCCTCGGTGGAATGAACCACCATGGCTCCATGCTGGGGGTCGGCCCCCCTCGTCCATTTAATGGAAGCAATGGCCATGTGTACGAGAAACTCTCCAGCATTGAGTCTGACGTGTGAGAGAAAAAGGGGGAGGAGGAGCGGATGATGGCAAGGGAGAAGGAGGAAAGGAATAGAGGCATGTAGTGTTAGGAGATCAGGGATGATTTTAAAGACACTGTCCACACACTGCAACCCTTGCCCATATTGGGACAGCAAGATAGAGCTAGAGGAGGGAAAGACCAAAAGGTAGCGACTGTGAAATAGGAAAATAAGAATAAGTTGGAAAAGGGAAAAAAATCTTGATTTTGCAAGAAAACCTGGGTAAAAAATCAGGACACCCTGAGGAGGTGTGGGCTGTTAATCCTCTCTCAGAAATGGCCAAAGCTACTCTACTTTTATGTCCAAACACAGTCAATTAACATTCCCCTCAACATCACAAATTCACTCAACTCAGAGTCCATCATTTCATCCACCAGCGAGGCAGAAGTCAATGTACTTGGTTGTTATCGCAAAGAGGCGCCAGCTCATCTTAGTTTGATATCGGACGTGTGAGCCTGGTGCGATTTGATGGCTGTCTGAGATCTCCTACTGAGAACTCATGAGGAAAGACTGCGAGAGCAGAGAGAGGAGCGAACTGCCCATCTGCCCCTGTGTTGCTGCAGAAAGGAGACATTGTCACATTTACCAGAGCCGCGACACAGGAGTGCTAGTGCTTCTCTCTCTCTCTGTCTCTCCCTCCCTCCCTCTCTCTCTCTCCCTCCCTCCCTCTCTGGAAGGAGACAGCCTGTCCTGTCCGTCTCCTCTCCGTCCTGCACTCGTCCCACTCTTCTGTTCTCCCTCTCTGCCCCCCGCTCCTCCTCCTCATCCCCAAACGCCAAAAGAGCTGATCTTGTTTGCTATGAGAAATACAATCATGAATGATAATAAGATATTCTTATAGAAAAAAACAGGGTATAAGAACAACAATAATATTGATAACATTGTGAATAACAAAGATGTTAGTACTGATTATGATAACACTGCTTATGATATCACTAAGTTTTTCTTGTTTTATGTTCTGTTGGTATAATATTTCACTACTGTTTTTAGTATGTGTAATTGTGTCTTGTCTGCCCCTGGTGGCAGCAGGAAGATTGTTTTTACTTCGACCAACAAGCCAGAAAGACTGAGTCCTTAACTCTTTTCTGTTTTCTGTAGAATATTTTACTCCATGCTCATACATTTATTTGCTCCTCGTGGAAAATCAGGATCTCAAAGATGCGTTTAGAGCTGACAGATCCTTATTTGATGTTAAGACATTACAAATCAAGTGCACACACACACACACAGTTATTGCTGGCCTGAACTTGCTTTACTGTGAACAACACGTTTGGTCAGAAGCTGAAGATACTGAGAGGAAGGACACGCCTTAATGGTCTCCAGTGGATGTGTCCTCCAGCTCACATGCGACCCGCAACGTGGCAGCACCAGAACGGACCGGCATTCTTTTCAGATGGTCGGTGATCTCTTCACATTTATGAGCCAAAACTGCAGTAAAGATTTTTACAGCAGGCTTGAGACGCTGCTGCTGATGGTTTAGATACAAGACGCCGTCTGAGATGTTTTATAACTTCGTAAAATTATTTCATACTTCAAGTGTGGGCAGTGCTTTATGAAGCAGTCGTATTCAGGTCTGTCACGGATAGACAACACCTTTCCACCATTTCTTTTATTCAGGTTACATGATAATGGTCACCAGGCACTTGCGTTTTTCCGTCCTCTAACTTGCATCTCGCAGAAGGCATTATTTTTCACTCACGTAAACAGTCTGAGAGGTGCAGGCAGAAAGCTTCGTTTGGACATTGTGTATGGTCAATATATGCACTGTTGTTTATGTAGGCGAAATGCTACAAAGTGTGTAGGAGACGTGTTGTTGCCCCATGACAATGATGCTGATAAAAGCTTGAGCTGAGGAGGGTGTCTGTTTGAGAGAGGCCTCTTAAACACTGACTGAGGCGTCGGGAAGGCGGCCATCTTGCGAAGCTCTCCTGCTTTTTACTTTGACTGATGTAAGATAAGTCTTTTTTAGCTGGAGAGGCCTCATTTAATGCACAGGATTTTTTTACTTGGTGTATGTTCAGGCACTCGGCAGACATGCCTTATCACCCCCGCCCCACCCCCACCCTGAGCTGCCTGGTGATGACTCATGGTATTACTGTACAGGAGAAAGAAGCCTCTATTAGTTATTTCAAGGTTTGATCTTCGATTAGCTGGCGGTGTCAGACATTCAAGGGCTGCGGGAGATTGTGTAGGAGTGCTGGCCTGAGATATCTTATTCCCTAATCTAAATGCACCAATGTAATAGGCTGGCGTGCGTGTGTGTGTGTGTGTGTGTGTGTGTGTGTGTGTGTGCGGAGGGAACCAAATCACAATTGAATGATAACAGCTGTTTTTTTCCCCACTAACCTGCTGATGATAACTATCGTCGTCCTCCCTCACTCCACAGATAACACAGTTAAAGAGAGACTGATCGAGTTAGCCTTAAATCAAACAGATTCACTCCCCTCCCCCCATAACTCTCCTAATAAATAGATTGGGATCTCTGGAATTTTTATACGCACACTATTGAAAGTTCAGGTCAACCATTATCAGCAAGATGGTGTAAGAGGGAGACAGGAGAACGGGAAATGACGAGCAAATAAGAAGGAGCAGATGAAAGACTTTGGAGCGGGCATCAATCAGTGTCAGCATTTGTATGTTCAATATTTTCCTTGTAAATAATATATTTAAAACTCTTTTCACTTTGTACAGTAAACAGACAGACAGGATGTAACTTTCAATATGTTTTACAGCAATTTAAGAAATAAACAAAACGTTAATAAAAACTCAGAAAAACAAAAACATAAACAAAAAATATGCAAAATATAGTTAAGACACAAATATTACTAATCATAAGTGATATAATTGAACCTCTTTTTCTTTAAATCTCATGTTTACTTAATTATGATAGTTTACCAATCAGTATACTGATTATGTTAAGAATTATGCTTTTTCATATTTTCACTAAAGTGTTGGAAACTGAGGATAATTTACTGTAGGTGTAGACGTTTGGTGATAAAAGGGGAAAGTTTAGTTTTAGGAGTCTTTTGCTAAGTTTCCCTTGAATTGTGTTAGAGTCTCTCTTTTTAAGGTAAGCTATTCTTAATGCTTTTTGAGATAAATTCAATTATCTACACATTTATGTAATACAATATTACATGTATACATAGATGATATTTGCATATAGAGGCAGTATATTGTGATCCTTCATTTTTAAGCAGAAATCCTTGTTAAAAACTTACAAGATACTTCTGTTTTTGTTGCCCGTTTTTTTTGACCTGGGCTCTAATGGTGATTGCACACAGAATTTAGAGCCATCGTTGGTCCGGCCTATCCTGTTCCCTCTCTATGTTTGGGATAGACATCACTGTGGTAAAGGAAGATACAGTATACATGTATGAACACATGTACACACACAGATGCGCGCAGGACATTTCCCAGTATTGATGTTGTTAATATCGCTGAAGAGTTCAGCACAATACTGTGGAAAGTGTAGTTTCATCTTATTGAGAATCCATTTGATGCTGAAATGCATTTGTGCAACCCCTTATTAAAAGGTGCAACATTTGTTCTGTCATGTCTCATTTTATGTAGCATTTTGCTTCAGGGGAATCGAGCATTGTTGCTATATTTTAGCTCACCATATTGCTAAACTGCGTTATTTAACAGCTGAAAACACTGAAATGCTTTGGATTCAAATTTATCTCATGAACTGCTTGTTTCCCCGTATGAGACGGGAAATATAATTTGTAATTTGGTGTGTACATATGCAATTCTATCGTCATGCAGTCAGACCTTGTGGGGGGGGGGGGGGGGGGGGGGGGGGGGGGGGGGGGGGGG
>JAVQJF010129828.1:0-37574 GCA_036023855.1 Gadopsis marmoratus
CCCCCCCCCCCCCCCCCCCCCCCCCCCCCCCCCCCGCCCCCGCCGACGCCAGCCGGCGGACGCAGAGCAGCATGGCGAGGCGAGGCTAGAGGCATGGCGAGGATTGAGGGGGGGTCAGCATGCAAGGGTGCAAGCGGGTAAAGGGTAGGTGAAGGAGTCCAGATGCTGCTTTCTCTGAATCCAGCCAGAGGGAGGATGAGAAGGGGGTGAAGGCTGAAGTTGTATCCAGAAAAGAGCTTCCGTCCTGGGGTTAAATCCTGCCAGAGATGGGTGTTGGATAAGACTGGAGGTATAGATCCGCAAGCAGAAGCGACTGACAGTGTTTGTTGCGCGCAGCACAGCAGCAGCTTTCTTTTTCAGCTGTTGCACTTGCTTGGCTGCTCCCTTGAGCGAGCGTGTGTGTGTGTGTGTGTGTGTGTGTGTGTGTGTGTGTGTGTGTCTGTGTGTGTGTGTGTGTGTGTAAGAGAGAGAGCGAGAGAGAGAGAGGAAGAGCGAGAGCTGCCTGTGCTGTAGATTTCTCTTTATCAAGTACTCCCACTCTCATCTGTATGCTTCTGCAGCCTCCTCTCTCTCTCTTCCTCTCCTTTCTGTGAGCACTGCTTTCCTCCCTCATTCCCTCTCTCTCTGCCTCGCTCTCTCTCGCTCTCTTTCCTCTGTCTACCTCCTGTCTCTATCTTCTCTCAGGGTGTCGATCGTCACCCTGCTCTCTCTACATATATCTGGCTCGCTCTGCTGATAATAGCCATCACAACAGCTCCAGCTTCTTTGTCTGCAAGAATCCTGAGCTCCCTCCCACTCACACACCACTCTTGAGTGTATTTATGCAGCCGCGTCTATATGTAAGTGTTTGTCTGTGTGTGGTGGGCTGTGGTGTAGCTAATGTGTGTGTTGGTCGTGGGGGGGGGGGCTGGTTTGGCACAAACACAATTTCTCCCAGTGGTAACCATGGTTTGCAGAGGCATAGATGAAAAGAGAGAGGGAGGGAGGAAGAGGGGAGGGGATCAGGAGGTGGAGGGAGAGGGGGATGAATGCGGTAAATAGAAATGAGTAGCGGAGGATTCAAGGTACGCAGGTGAAAAAACGGGCAAAAACAGGGAACTGATGTGCCCAACAAATTGAAAAAATCACAATCACCCACACAGACTCATACAAATCAAAGGATAACTCGGGTAGATTCAGGTCTCATTTTTATAGTTTTGGCCATCAGTCCTATTGGTTAGACTGAATGGAGCTTTTAGGGCAAGTTAAGCAGGGAGGTAGTTGTCACTAATTTCTCTGGGGCTCCTCCTCTCAATTATTAATCAATGAAATCAACAGGATCACAAGAATTATTTTCTATGCTGTACATTTTCTCACTACCACAAGATTTTTTGTGTGACCCCCCCAGGTTGGGAATTATTAATTAACACTTAACTATCTTTAGTACATAAATAAAGCATCTGGATTGATTTTTCCCCCCTTTCCTCACTGTGAGTTAACCCTCACACATACATACCCGCGTGTATTTTACCTGAGGTGTCCGTCTTGATGTCTAATCCACTGCCTATTCCCGCCCCAATAGAGCTCATAATCTTGTCGATCTGAACAAATGGGAGAGAGGGAGAGACAGAACCAGAGTTAGAGAGATGTACAGGCATGTGCAAGGGAAAGTCATTTCACAGTAATAAGGCTAACCCATATTTCTGCATTGAAGTGTCACATAACGTCGTCATTACGCCAGCCAGAGTGCAGAAATGTCAGTCATTCCCCTTGTGAATTGAAAACGCATGGAGGGGCAGAGGGGGAAAAGGATTGTTAGCAGGAAACTTACAGACCGAGCAGAGCAGAGCTGAAGCGAGAGGAAGACTGGATTGAAGGGAGCTACAGAGGCTTCATTAGTGTCTGACCCTGGACCTGCTGCTAACCACTGAACTACGTGACCTGCACATCCACCTGTCAGGACCGCTGACGCACCACAGGTCAGAGAAAACTGACCTTGCTGCGACTGAACCAAGACCAGTGTTTACAAAGGGCTAGGTCTGACAAATAAATACAAAATTAATTAAAAGGTTGCAATTTCTGCATATGTCGCTGCACACAAAGCACTAATTCACATGTACCTAGAGCATCTAGAGGCTAAACAGTCTCTGTACATTTGAAGATGACAAACAATGGAAAGTGACTGCTTGTGATGTGAAAGAGGTTGCTCGTAGTGACAAACCCACTGAGAACAATCACCCGACTCTGCGGTTCCTTTCAGCTCTAAAGTCTTTAAGCTCAACTTGTGCTGCTGCCTCCACATAATAAAAATTTAAAATCTATTTATGCTGCTTTAAGGGAACCACAATAGCTACAGTTTTGGCCATAATTTCTATTGGTACAATAACACTGTACTGAACAAAGGTCTGGCAATGGCATCACTACAATAAAGTCAGATGATCAGAAGGTAATTTTCTCTCCATTTTAATTGGAGGTTAAACCGACAGCGAAGGCACCAGGAATGTTAATAATCCGACATTGCCAAGAAAACTGTGTGCACACAACTAGGAAGTCGGCCTGTAAATTGTAATGGTTATATACACATATTAATGGATGCTCACAACAGACAGTTTAGATAATTCCGTTATCCAGTTTGGCTAACCTGGGTTTGTTTAAAACTTGTATGATCATCTGACTGCTCATATTCTTTGCCATTTTGCATTTCTCCATCCCAATAATTGGTTTGGTGACCATAACGTTATTACCAATAGGAAAGATGAACAAAACTACAAACACAAGACCCAAGTTATTATATACTGGAGTTATCCTTTAAGGGATTTGCTATTGCTGTAGTTTTCTAGATTAAACACATCTTTGGTGGGAAAATAATGCCCTTCTGAAAATACCAACATTTTGCTACAGGCTGTTAATTAACATCCAAATAACCACAAATAATTCAACATTTTGTAACATACAGAAACTACCTTAATTACGCCTTTAGCACTAATGAGTATGGATATCTTCAGATCACTGACTGTTGTGGGCCATCCCTCGTGACTCGCCTCTTGCTAATAATGAAACTCTTTCCTGAGCATGTGCTGCAAATAAAGCAACTTTGATATTTTTCTACCCCTGTATATCACTCCGCCACTCCCTGAAGTATACTAATTGCATCCTCCCGTAGCATGCAATTAAACAGGAAAGTTCACCGTAACTGCTGAGAATTATGGGAAATCCCACATGGTAATTCATCACCGTCAGCTGTGTTGAGTAACTAATGAACGTGTACATGCAAATGTGGATGTGAGTGCACAAATGAATCTTCACTCACATGCATTAGCATCATTTTAAAAATAGAGTGACTAATTAAGTCCTCATAATAATGAAATGGTATGAGAATCTTAATTTTCAGGGTGTAAACACACATAAGCATCGGTTTGTGATGCAGCAAGTGTGTGTTGTCTGTGGTGTGAATGATGAGCAGCGAGCAGAAGCTAATGTGTCTGTGACCCATAGTGTTATAAAAGGGGTGAGGTCCAACAGTAGATCACATCTGTGTCAGAGACCTTTTAATACTGAAGAAGCCCCAGGCACAAACACACTGAGCCAAAAACGCACCCTCGACCTCTGCTCTCTACCCGCTATAACAGAAACTGCTTTCTCTCTTATATCTGGTCTTCTCTGCAGCTCTAGTTACAAAGGAAGCTCACAGCGGTAGCATGTTAAATTAGCGCTGGGGCTCCTCCTGAACCGTAGTAGCTGAGTGGGTTTTGTAGGAAGGAAGAACTGAAGCAGATCACTGCTGTGGGTGCAGTGGTTTCGACTGCCCCCTGAAGAGATGCTTCACTTTAAAAACATGCTGCTTTTCATAGATTTTCCTGCAGAAGTACATGGTCACAGTAAAGGGACTGATTAACCTGAGCGGTGAATAGATGACACATTTATTTATAGTTTTCTGCAAAATGTACCACTTTCCTCATTCTTTAATGTCTCAATTGATCCTAACCATCTGGTAATAAGATGTACATGTCTGGAGAAACCTCTTCTTACCTCTTCCCATTCAGCAGTGAAGGAGGGCGTTCTCTCAAGTCTTCCCAATTGGCTGGCACCCTGTCCTGGGCTGGGACTTCCAGGCCCCTGGCCACGAGATCCAGGCCCCCAGCCGTGCTCCTCCTGGACAAGACATGGACATGGGATGCCAAGGTTGTCAAAATATTTTGGCCATAAAAATATGGACAACTGAGCACAAAAAACTGATGAAAAATGCTTCATTATAGATGAAACTTTGATGAGCATTGAAATGACTTATTCTCTGAACAACTAAGTCATTTCAGTGCTCATCAAAGTTTCATCTATAATGAAGCATTTTTCATCAAACAGACTATGTATTTAACTTATGATTTATGTACTATGAATTAAAGAAGTCTCATAAAATGTGCTGCACAGCAGGGAGGACTGTGGCCCAGATTAGTGAGTTATCTAATTGGTTGGACTGATTTCAGAAGTCACTCTGAATGATACAGCAAGATGCAAACTACCTCCACGACTGTATAATTTATACAACTGAATATTTACAATAAATGCATTTGCTTTCAGATCTCAGTGCTGACCTAAACTTTTATAAAAATACTTTTTTAAACTTTTAATAAGAGAGACTTCCATGGTTATTAGGTCTCTTACATAAATGTAAATGAAGAGCAACACAGTATCAAAGAAAAAAGATAATGTTAAAGTTTTATCTCATCTTCATAATGCAACATAAATGCTGGGCTCTATTTTATAAATCATGCTCTCGTCAACCCTTTGATTGCACATGGAAGGAGTCATTTTAGATGAGACTAACAAATGTTGAGACAAGTCAGCAACAACTTACCTGTACGGGAGAGACAGCTACCAGGTTGGAATCAGACTTGGACAGAGATTTAGACAGCTGCAGGTCCAGCACACTGCGGGGCATGGATCTCATCCTCCCCAGGGTGCACGCCCTCTCTTCGTATCCAGCACCTGATGAACTGCCCTTGGGCACACCTCCTGTCTGGAGACCCCGTAGATCTGGAACTTCTCCGTTTTGACCAGAGTAGGAGGAGGGTGGGTGGCCCAGTGTAGACCAGCCACGAGGTGGATTCAATTGCTCGCAGTTCCTGGGTCGGGCCTGATCCTGGTTGACCCTAGTGTGGAAGATGGTCCGGTACACTACCTGTGGCTTCTGGGGGTCGTTGGCGGTCCTCTGAGGCGAAAAATCACGCCCTGTCCTGGAGAAGACCTGAGTGGGTCCTCCTGCGATCACGATGCTGAAGTCTGGGGTCTGCAGCAGGCCGCTCTGGTCATCTGTAGAGGTATTTTTGCGGGGTTTGGGGCTGTAAAGATGAAAAGGCGTATCAGGAGTTTCACAAGCCGGGGAAGATCCATGAAGAAGGCCTGCAAACTCCTCTGGGATGTGGCTCTTCCTGCGCTCCTCCAACAGAGCGTTGGATGTGGAGGAAGAGCAGAGGGCAGGAGGAGGTGGGTCTCGCTGATACGGCCCGTCGTCTGCAAGGAGGACACACAGAAATATTGACTGATTATGATTAAATCATACATATTTGCATAAAATGGTCTTGTCACAACAACGACGCACTCCACGTAAAACAGAAATTTGCACTTACTGCACCAACAAGGCACACAATGATATTTAACAGTATAGATCAAAATGTTTAGCGCACAATAGGGAGAAGAGAACGATGCATCTTCTGCTTCCCTGTTGAAAAGCTGTTTGCCTCTCCAAAAAAAACAATAAAAGATCTCCTGACTTGGATTTTACACCTCTGCTCCTTCAAGGTCTTGTGTGTTTGTGTGTCTGAACTAGTGCATGTATGCATGAGCTCAGGCGGGCAGACGTTCTTACACCACTCAGTGGGTTTTTGTTTTTTGAGGGAACGTTTTCAGAGGCCCACTCACTGTCTGTGTGCAGTGGGGTGAAAGAAAAGCCACTGAAAGCTTCTTTTGATTCTTCGTATATTAGTGTTCCTCTGTGTGTGTGTGTGTGTGTGTGCATGCCTGTCTGTCCGTTTGTGAATGCTTATGTTCATATCTGCAAACACGGTAAACCTGAGGGCACAACAATTGCCTTGCATGTTAAAACGATGTACTCCTCGTGACACAAGAAGCAAAGTAAGAGGTGCATTACTTATTCTTATTCTAGCATGATTATTTATTACACTTCACCAGAGCGGTGACACTGTCAAAATCATAATGATGAATCTTCAGCTGAACACAAGGCTGTAGCAAAAAAGTAACATTATGTTCCAGTGAGATTCAGGTTGTAGCTTTGCTCCTCTGGGATCATCCCTGCTTTTATTTATTTATAGCTTCACAAATACAGTGTCTTGCGCTGTGTAACTAAAAATAAATACCAACTTTATGGAGTTGGAATGATTAGTAGAGATGTAAACTAAGCATGAGAGACATAAAAACAGGTAGACAGGTGGAAGGAATTAACCAGAATGAATCACAGACAAGTAGGGACAAAAGACTGAAGCACAGATTGATGTAAATAAAGTGTAAATTTCACATGAAGGATTTATTCTAGATTTGTGTGTGTAATGGATACTGTAAATTAAAGGATCGTACCAATGTGTTTGAAGGTTATCCTGCTCTAATCATCATTTTTATATTACTAATAGGTGAAGTGACTGTGTAATGTGAAAAAGGTTGCTCGTAGTGACGAATCCAGAGAGAATTATCAGCCGACTCTGCAGCGTCACTCATCTCTACAAAGCTTCTTTCCATCAAGTAATTTTCATTTATTTAGCTCAATATCACCAATCATAGAATTTGCCTCAAGGCACTTTTCAATCCGTATGGCACACGACAGCCACTGTCATTAGGCTCTCAATTTGGATAAGGAAAAACTCCAAAAACCAGGGAAAGAAAATGGAAGAAAACTCAGGACGAGCAACAGAGGAGGGATCCTTCTTCCAGGACAAACATGCGATAGATGCAGTATGTACAGAATAGACCAACGTAAAATTACAGTATGGACAATCAGGATGGCAAAGTTATAGATAGATATTGCTTTTTTAAGTAAAAATAGCTCTAAAAAATCCACTGTAACCGCCAAAGTTAGCAACTAGGTGGTGAACAAAGTGGAGCAATTATCAGCTGAAGAGCCAGATATTTCCCTTAAGAGCTGGTGGAGACCAAAAGCAGAGCTAAAATTAAATAAATATTGGACTTAAACTGACCAAGTGGACAGAAATGCAACTTCAATTTAATGCTAACATTGCATCATCAGTCAACATATCAATGTCAGTACTCTTGTTGCACTGAGCCAAGAGCTATTTTCAAAGTCTGCTCATAGATTTTCACACTGTGATGGAATTAACAAAAACAAATTGAATGGGTGGAATGGGATGAAAAATACATTCATACATTTCTAAAACATGGTTAGCACTATTTTAAAGTGTACTGTAGCTATGTGATTTGTATGTCATTGGCAAGAACTGCTGGTATGGGCTTCATGCCATGTATGGTGATCCATCAGTAGGCACAAATGACATCTCCCTGATCCACACACGTCTGAAACCTGCAAGTTTTCCAGTGATCTGCTTATTAAACTATAATACAACATAATATTCTGTCTTGTCGCATTACATTCTCTAAATAGTTGTACGTGTGTGTGGAGCCCAGAGCTCTCTCTCGGTTTCCTGTCACTGTGTGTTAAGATTGTGTACCACACCATGTAAACAATCTGATAAGTATCTTACACTTACACACACACACACATTCTCTCTCTCTCTCTCTCTCTCTCTCTCTTTCAACAGGCTCACAATCACGTAGTCACTTGAATGAATGGAACCAGGGCCTGTCCACACTCGCATGAATGCAAACTCTGCAGTCGTGTAATCAAAGCTGTCGCTTGAATAATTGCATGTGCCCCCACTGAATTTACAATCTTGTCATTTGACCACAGAGTCCTGCTGCCTGCCACCTCCTCACCCCACAAACACACACGGAGTCTCTGTTGTCAGCCAGTGTTAGCTTGCACTTTGTGGCCGTCCTCGGTGCATTCAGCCCCATTTCCATATGAAACAATTACATAATGGGAGCAGGATTCTTTCATAAGAAAATAAAAAAGACTGCAAATGTCACTTTGCTGCTTTTTCTGCAAAGAACCCCAGGAGAGTGACTAACTGGAATCATTCACGGCGATTAAAGCGGGAGATGCTGGAGCTCCTCTCATTGCGGACGAATAAAAGTGGGAGAAAGTGGAACAATGTTAGCATGAGTCCTCAAACGGAGAGACATTTCATATCATGTGGAATGTTCCATTTTACCACACATTTAACAGTCTGCTGTGTTTAAACGCAACACCCATTAGTAGTCTTCAGGTAATCAGGGTTGAAAACATGACTCATCCTCAAGTGTTACATGGACTGAAATTGTCATTATTTCCTACACAAGCTGAAAGCTCTTTAGTTATGACTAATCCTTAGCATTTTACAGGATAAACCGGACTAAGTGGCTAAAAGATCAGCATAAACACACAGTGAGTCGACCTTTATACTCAGAGCTGAATTTCTCATTTTTTGCCTGCATTGTTTTTTAAGTGACTGGTGCACTTTGATCATAATCAATATCACAGACCATTGACAATGTCAATGAATTAGTTTAACGGGTAAGAAAAAAAATCCTACAATTTTAAATTATGTCAGACTTACTATTATTAACAATTCCTACATTTTGACTGCAGCATGAAGGCATCAATAAGTTACACGGTTTTATTTTTCATTTACAAACTGTTCTTTCTATATGCCCTGCTGTGCATTTCTTTTACAATCCTTCACTCTCTCTGCTTTGCCTCTTTTAAGATTGTTGACCGTTGGCAACAGGTGAGCCTGTTGGTAGCTATGGCAACAGAGAGCCCCAGTGCCAGCATCTCTCCCACTTTTTAGGCGGCTAAGTGTCTTCCGCCTTCGGGAGAGCGAGGGAAAAGTATATGGCTGATAAACACAGCAATCAAATCAGCAGGTGTGTGTGTCTAGACAGAAAAAAGAAGCACTACATGTGATTGATAAAGTGAAGGTTTGAGGAGCAACATGCAAGATATTTTGAAATGCTTTCTGAAATAATGTATTTCAGGTTAACCTAGAGAAACACACCTAACATCAGCTGAGCTTTTGAGAATACTGACGAACTGACAACTTGTGTCAGACAGATTATAGGATGGATAACGCTGCAGAGGTGTAATTTGGTTCAACTCAAGCAGGTCAGTCTAGTTTGTTTTCTTCTTCCCCTGCAAACAATCAATAGTCTCCCGTTGTGTGTTGTTTTAACCTTCATTACTTAACTTACAGATCGCTCTGCAGGTTCGCCTCACTGATTATCCTGTGTGTGTGTGTGTGTGTGTGTGTGTGTGTGTGTGTGTGTGTTTCTTACCTGGGCATCAAAAGCAGCTCAGAGGAACAATCTGTATGTACTGTACGCATTTATAGTAACTCAACACCCTTCTTCTTCTGAAGTGCGTCAAATGTCTAAGAATCAGATGGCGAAACAGCAGCTGCATCATTCTGCATACCTGCATATCTATTGCAGAACTAGTACGCAAACACACAAACACACACACACACACACACGTTGTGGCATGCAGCAGCTCAGCTCAGACACTGATTGGTATTTGGATAAGTTGTGTTCACTTCAAGACAACCAACCGCAGTAATGTATGTGTTTGTTTGGGCAACAAATGAGGGCAAGAGTGTCTCAATATTACTCACAGGTACAGAATTAACTTTTTAATAGTTAAAAATCAATGAGGTCGCCCAATGAAGGCAAAGACTGATTTATCAATTTCTATTATTGATTGACTGACTGATGCAATGATGTGTCAAAGTGATCACTTCCTCAAGTTGATAAACTGTGAGAGGCAAAACCTTCGGCCATGTACATCCTTCCACCGCCCGCCTGTCAGTGGACGGCAGGCAGAGATGAAAAGGGTGGGTGAGAGAGAGAAACAGATCTGAAACTGAGCTTTTATTCAATTTCCCGAAACACCATCCAGTCTACTATAATATCATTGATTTATAGAGAAAAAAATTTTCATTTAATGCACCGCTTGCAGATGAATGAATAAAATTAGCTATAAAAAGTATTTTTAAATAAGAAGTATCACAAAAATAAGTATTAAATCTGTGAAAGTACATTTTCCCCATCTCTTGGTGCAGTTTAATTGGCAGCAGGCATTCCAAAGTCACAGATTAATTGGCATCTGTGAGCACACGTTTCTGTTCTAAAATAAATGTACTAATTGGAAAACCGGTAAACGGAAACAGCAACTGCCCCAAAACAACATATGTTCCTGTTCAAGTGACAAAGCCCTCTAGTGGCTGTAGCAATTATGACAGGAGCAGAGGAAGAAGTTGGGGTGGATGCACCGCTATTTTTATTTTTAACCCAAACCATGATCTTACCCCTAAACTTCACGCAGTCGTTTTTGTGCCTAAACCTTAGCCATAGCATTGCCACATCATAAAGCAGATTTATTTTTCAATTACTTCATTTATTTTTGCAGCTAGTATACAAGAAATCAATGTACTTTATCTTTTTGTACGAACAGGCCAAGCTGTCATAAACCTTTTTCACAACAACATTTTAACTTGTTATAGCAGGAACGATGGCTCTGTTCCATTCAGGGACCCCAGTAGGCCATGACAGTGAGCCTGCATGCACAATATCAAAGGCCTGGAACGTTTACACCTAAATTAAATACGGTCATAATTAACGTTATTAGTAACACTTGTGCTGTGAACACACTATATACTTAAAACCTGCTTAGAATTAGTTTGATATATTGCATTGAGACACGGCTTTGGTCTTTAACCAGCTCATATTGGTCTGTAGAGTAAAAGCTTTTCCAAAGAATCCTTCTCCATTTCTCCTGCAAGCAATCATTTTACAGAGGTTGGATTTCATTTCAGAGTGCCAAATAAGGCATTGCAATTCTAAATGTAGCCCTTCGTTCAGTATCTACATTCAGAAAAAAATGAGTGAAGTAGAAAGTGAAAATAAATGTAAACACAGTTCTTAGAAGGTGCTGAGGGGAGCTGTATCTGCAAAGATATATATATATATAAATATCCTTGTTAAGAGAAGGCTGACTCCATTTTCCTTTTCTTTCACACATGATGCAAGATTACTTGTTAATAAATGTTTGCTGCACCAGTGTTCACCACCACCTGTTTATTGTGCAGCGTTCAGGATGGACAGAAAGAAAACGCTGGAAGAAAAGGATGGAAAGGAAGAAGAGGAGAATGGGCGGAAAAAGACCTGTGGGAGGAGGGAAAGGTGAGTGGTGAAATAGAGAGAGGGATGGGAAGTGGACAACAGAAAAAAAGCAGAGATAGAGAGGATGAAGAAGGCTATTTGACTGAATGGAAAACAGAGTTTGAGTGGACGGGTAAAGGAATTCTGGAGAGGTAAACTACAACAATACAGCAAAACCATAAAGCTGAATAAGGCTTGACGAATGGCAGCGAGGCTCAGGGAAAGTGAGGGGGCGGGCGGGGAGACTATAACAGTGACTGACAGGCAGAAAGAGAGAAAGAGAAGCAAAGGAGAACTCTGGAAAGTGGCTAGAGAAATAAAGGAGTGACAGAATGAAGGATTGAATGACAGAGGGGAGAGATGAAAGAGTAGAGATACAGAGCTGGAGGTTATATGTCAAAATGGGAGGGAAAAGAAACTGCGGAGATGGGAGTAAGGCTTGGTCTGTCATAGAAAAGCCATTCAATCCACCACAGCAGGCCACTAGTTTGGTTTCAACTTAAGATTTTAGAGAATTGTAGGAAAAATCTAATAAAATCTAATTTATTATTATTATTATTGATTTTCACACTGACTGAAGGTCATGAAGTGATTTGAGTTCCCCTTGAAATAAATGTCATAGCCACAAACGCTGTTTAAATGACAAACGTCTGCGACAAGACGTCCCACTGCATCTTTAACCCAAAACAGTACTGATGGTCTGCAACAACTCGCCATGATTCACCATGAAACGCAGCAGCCTCGGCGCCACAAAGACAAAACATCACAGCCTCAATGTCAGCGTGTTGACAACAAGCTCATGGATCAGCCTCCTAATTCCACCCCCCTTCACGCCCCCCCGACTCACCCCTTTTTGGGATTCAATGATAGAACGGAAGCGCTCGGTAACACTGGTATTAAATTCACACCAGCTTTGGATCGTGTACCTGTTCTTGTATCTTGCCGCACCATTTGTGTAGTCTGAATGCTTGCTTCGCTCCCAGTGAATGTAATACTAATTCCTGAATGACCTCATATCTTAATTTTGCAAACGTTATTTATGCCACTAAGGTAAAGGGAGTCTCTGGTAAGAAAAGAGAAACCGTGGAGAAATCCCACGCGGGTAGAAATTAATGAAAGACAGTGTCAAAAAGCTGAACACAGGCGGCGACAAACAAATCTCCAGGCGCATTATAACATCTATAAAAAGACACTTTGGATTTTTCAATTTTGAACTGAGGAATTCAACAGTCCTTCCTCTCCGACATCGCTGCCAAAAACAATAATGCTACATATGCTTAACAAACCCTCCTGTGTCAGTAGCCCTTGAACTCTATCAGCTAAATCCCAACAGTCAAAACTACACAGAGAAGCAGCATTCACTTTTTATGCACCACATGTGCACACATTATGCACAGGAGGGGCGGGGAGTTGATCCAAACATCGATAGCACTGTGTTCATCACTCCATCTCTTCTGGTGCCGCACTGACTGTTATTAAAAACCACAGAGTAATATCTGAGCTGTCAGTCATCCCAGAGATGTGAGACTGAGCCCTATGTCCTAAGCGACACAGGCCTGGATAAATCACTATCAGCTCCCCGAGCCTCAGGTGCTAAGCTGCGGCTCGGTTAGTGCCAGCCTATGCTAACAAACCCACATCAAGATGGTACTGCTGCCTGGTGGGCTGCTGCTTGGACTGATGATGAAATTATTTGGAGTCTGGATTGTTGATTTGAGAAAGTGTTAAGGCAACAGGAAACGTGCGAGAGCCGTAATAGTGTTGGAAATGTCACAATCATTAACAACGGGAACAAAAGCACTCCTAAGTAGCAGCAGAAGTGCAGTATAGGGAGTTTCAATTATACCAAACATGTGATGTTCATCAGTCCCAGGGAATACCAGCTTTACTGTTTAATGCACTGGTTGCCAACCTGACAAATCTGAGAGGTTGTGAGATGACTGACAAAACAGAAAAGATAAAAAACATACCATATTTTCCCCCCATACTGTTTGTCTATTTATGCTCACAGCTCATGCTTGCTTGTAACCTCTATTTGCAAGTAATTATGGTGATCCATTTTGTAACTGGAATTTTCTCGTTGATCCTAGTTTAGAAATATTGACTGCAACTATTCACATCAAAAGGTTTCATAATTTGCAAATATTTATTCTGAAAAAAGTGCAATGCAACTACTAAATATTTAAAACCGATGCAGATACATGGAAATAGCACAATTGAATTTTTTGTGGGGCTGAGAAGATTAAAAAGGGTAACAAACATGAAAGTCAGGTTAACAACTCTTAAGAAATGGGATGTAATTTACTAACATTTACATGATCTTTGTTCTCTAAACAATTATAGTAGGTTTTATAAATGAATACGTATTCATCATTTACTGGTCAAGAAAGATTTAAAAGGTAAACTGTTGATCTTCAGCTTTCCTTTTTTCAAATTTGTGACTGACTGTGGATGCGGAAACGTAGCCAGAGGCCTGTGACACCAGAGCTAGCAACATTACACCAACAGGTGCTAACAGGTCAATCGTAAGCCCCCCCCCCCCCCGGGAGGCAGAGACAGAGATAGGACGACTGATGGCCTGTATGTATCTAAACCCAGCCTTAAGGCGACGAGGGGCCAGTCTGCAGATATTGAATTCACACTTTCATTCCTGATTCGAGTACGCAGAGTATATTGCTACGGCAACTGGCTCGTCTCCCGCGGTAACCCATTTTTCAAGTCTCCTGAAGTCGGGAGTGATGGCAGTCTCTCACTTTCGTCATTGAAAATCCATTTGTGTGTGTGTGTTGTGTGAGAGAGAGACAGAGAGGGCCAGTGTGAGATAAATGTGATATGATTAACTGTGCATATGTGGTTGTGAGTGTGTGGGATGCATGTACTGCATGTACTGCATGTACTGCATGTACTGCATGTACTGTATGTGTTTGTAGCAGTAGTAGCATCTCAGCCCTGAATCAGCTCAAAGCAAAATCGCATGTCTGCAAAAAGAGAAAAAACACCAAGTATGTCTGGAGCATGTGTAGTCATTTTGCTTTGGTCGGGTTTTGTTTATTGACAACATTTAATATATTTATGAAATGCAACACATTAGACTGTCAGGATAAAACGCTCTGAATTCGCTTCCATGCATTTTGTCGCTGTGGTGTTTTCATAGCAACCAAGACAAGCATTCCATGTGACCAAAAATTCAAAAATAAAATATATATATATATATATTTTGTAAACCTAGAATAAAAAAATGGAAAAAATAAAAATCTGACTATCAATAGGAGACATTTAAAGTCAAAGAGAAACTGTTGGAGCATCTTTAGAGTCTGTCGAGTGTCTACTTATGAGAGTGATTTAAAACAAATGGAGCTGTAGGACTGTTCACCCCCACCCACATCCACCTCACCCATGTTGGCAGGAGGACATGGGTTAAATTAACAAATTAGACCTCAACCACAACCTCTGGAAATGTAAACACAGATTTCTTTCAGCCTCCTATTATGACACAGCTCTGCCAGCTATTCCGTCCAATCACATCCTACATTCTCCTCCTGACTGCTGCTGAATGTGATCAACAGCAGGATGAGTTTCTCTCTGCGGCTGACTGAATTATGCTACTTTGTGTTTTGTTATTTTGAACCGACTCTGTGCGTCTGTGTGAGCCTCTTTTGTGTTCAGAGCTTCCATACATGACTCACCATCACCTACAGACACGCTAATGGCTCTGTGAGGCTGTACTTAGGCACAATGCTAACACAAGCATGCCACAATGTTCACAAACACAATGCTGACATGCTGATGTTAAACAGGTATAATGTTTACCATGTTCACAATTTTAGTCTAGCCTATTAGCATGCTAACATGAACCAATTGACACTACATAGAGAGTACAGCTGAGGCAGATATGTGGTCATAAATCAAAGTACTAGACAAATACAAAATTTGGGCAGATAATGGCACTAGATGAAAAGTCAGGGGAATTCACCCTGTGGAGACCATGAATGTCCGTAGAAAATGTCATGGAAATAGTTAATAGACAGACCGACAGGCCATCCGATGTTCATCCCCAGAGTCAGGCGCTAGAATGGAAAAATAAATAAATAAATAAATAAATGCAGACACCCCACCATCACACACACACCACAGACAAAGCCTTCCAATATTAACCTGTCTTATCGCAACTGCCTGAGGTGAAGACTAAATGATACAAGCACACGGAATGTGAGATCAAAACCATCCTGCTCATTAATGAAATTGTGCTGTTAATTAGAGCTACACCTCGGAGGGCGGCACAATTTGGAGAGTGCAAGTGAATACAAAGGCTTGGAATGTCCGAAGGCACAAGATGAACGATGAACCCACTCTGTATCAGGGAGGTGTTTATCTAGCTCTCTAGTAGTTTTATATACATGAGGACAGAATGTGATTCAACACTGCTGACAATGGCCTCAAATATATATACCCAAAATTGAATCAGCACAAAAACAAATCTTCACAACGATTGCAAGGCTTTGTATCAGGTTGCATAAGATTGTGCAGGTGTGCCTAATGAACTAAAACAATAAAGTAAGCATGCATGTGCAACACCACAAAACTCAGCAAAAAATATATACTGAGAAACAACACAGAACAGAACACAAGTGGAGTGTCTGAAATTTGAGAACAAAAAAAGGACTCAATTAAGCAACGAAGGATTAATGAACTTAACTCTTTCAAGAAAAACCACACAGCCAGCGGCGCGCTCACTCAAATGCAGAGATCACTTTGCCATTTACGGCTCATTAACTGCTAGAGATCATCGATCACTCAGCCCCTCCTGTGGCCGACTGCATTATGTAGACAGGATGAAGTCGTGGTTTTTCCAGGAAACTGACCAAGACAACTCTGAAGAATTTCATTTTCGTATGGTAATTTAGAAGCAAGAGTCTGAAAACATGCTTATGTCAGGAACAGCATTTTATACATGTAGTGCTCACCCTGCCTGATGTAGAGATTTGGGAAACGTGGACTTCAGCAAGGAAGATGTTGATCAGGGCAAGGAGCTTAAAGTGGAGTCCTGCTGGCACCAAAGCCAGAAATTCCCTACAAATTCCTGATATTAATGGCGCGAACAGCATAGCATAGTGAATCCATATCTTAAGTAATTTACCAGCTGCACTCACATTAGTGTGAGGCTGTGGCTAGTTTTTGATTCAGCTTGCGTGTATGCTGGTGACGTAGCAGCAAATGCAAGAAGAGACTTCAGTTGTGGCTAACTGCTCTGCAACTGCATGTAGTTACTGAGACTTCCTGCCTACCACCTCCACCAACTGCTGAGGGAAATATCTCTCTTTAGCTGCAAAATGCTTCACTATGTACACTAGCCAGTTCACTGTCTGTCTGTAGTTTGGTGTTGGGCAGGTGGTGAGCGTTTATCGCCGAAAACAGCTGCTTGCCGCTTCTAGAAACAACAGCAGAGAGAGAAAAGCCAAAACAGTAAAGTCTGCAAAACCAAAGCAAAGAGCTGAAGAAAGGTGATAACTCTGTGGGTTAAATACGGCGAGCAAGTGCTTTCACATTACATGTACACATAGTCAACTGACCCAAGACTTATAATGGAAACAAACACGAGAGTAAGACCCAGGTTGCAGCAGCACCAGTGACGGGTCGGGTTATAAATAGGCCTCTTTTTTATTCAACTGCCCACGCAGGTGGCTGACACCTGCACACTCTGCAGCAGGGCCAGAGATTTATTGTATAAATGTTAGGTTGGTGTCGAAGAACGGTTCAGGAATTTCATTTTTTAGAAAGAAGTGAGAGGAATAAGAAGGAGAGAGACAAACACTGAGAGGAAGGAAGGAAATACCTTTTATGGTGTGCAGGAAAAAAAAAAGTGTTCCCTTCACTTTCTTGTCCTCATTTCTCTATCCGACCCCCTGAAATCTCACATTTCATTCTCTCCATTTTCATGATTTTCGTTCATCACCCCTCCTCCTCCTCTGCAACGTTAGACTCTCATTCTCTCCCTCACCCACTCTCTTTTTCACTGGCATCCTTTGATTTCTGTGACTCTTTGCCTTCTGTATCCGAATACATATATACTCCCTATTTCTCTCATTCTCTGTCTCTCTCGCTTTCGCTCTCTCTGTAAGCCACTTGTTACCATGGCAACCCCACAATGGGCCTTATAAAGCTAATAAGTAGAGAGAGAAGGAGGGATGAGCAGAGTAGCAGAAGAAGAAGGAGGAGGAGGAAAAATTAAATTGAAATATAAACGGGTGCCAATCTATTCCTGGTGTTGGAGCTTCAGCCGAGGAGAGTGAGGGAGCGATACATACAGAGACAGCCAGAGAGAGAGAGAAACAAATATGTACACATTTAAAATGCCTTATAAGTTAATATATACACATATTATAACGTACACTAGCACTTGTATAATGTGTTTTTGAGTGTGTTGAGAAGATATTATGAGTGCTTTATAATTTTCTTAATGTAAATTTACTTTTGACCTGTTTTGGCAATACTGTTACAGTAAACCATTAAACAGAGATGATGAGAAAGAATCTTTCCTCCAGTATCTCAAGTTGCAGTATGTTTGCGTCAAAAGTCATATTCTCCTCAAGAAATTAATACAGGAACTTTTCAAATGTTGCTGATAATAAGCGTTTGGGTTGAATTGACGCAAATCCAAAAAATAAAAATAAATAAATAATAATAGGTTTGCAAGTCGTTACTGCCAGGTAATTCTGGTCACATTTCATGCTTTCAACCTAAGATGAAAACAAGGCTGCACTTTGTATGCAAATTAAATTGTATGCAAAGTAAGTAAACCAGCAGCTGGCTGGACGCAGGATTGACAGGTTTAATGTATCGGGAAGCTAACGGGGCGGAAAGAAGTATCTTTTCAACCTCATCACTTGAAGTGGGTACTGAAGGCAAATAATAAAACAGTACTGAAATACAGATTACTAGCAGACAGGATAAAATGCATAAAGTTAAACAATGCCAAAGTTAAACAATGCTAAAACAAAATGCATGTGTAACAGTACTGGTAATAATGTCTAATGTAATCAATTGTCTGTGCTACAGCTTCTTGAAGCAAAGCGGCTGCTGTGCATCAGTATTAAAGCACAAACACAACAAAAGACTTTGGTGTACAGTACATTAACCTAGTGTGCTGAAAGTAACAACGAGAGCTTTTAAACACTGTGATCATTAATTCCTCCTCAGTCTCTGTCCTCACAAGACACCAGTGTTATGTAGCTTTCAATTGGGAAATAACACACTCTTGTTACATAAATACCATGGCAAAGCTTCAATGAGAATAGTAGATGAAGATGTCTTATTCACTTTCACGTCTGTGTGTGTGTGTGTGTGTGTGTGTGTGTGTGTGTGTGTGTGTGCACCTGTGGATTGATAATGAATGTGTTTTTCGTTCGAGGCACTACACAGATCAAAGTCTAGCTGGGCCTCTGAACTGCTCCGGGATGAAACAGACACACACACACACAGAAAATGAGTCCCGCCTGGTCGACTTCCGGCTTTGCCTCTTATGTCGGTGCCTGATAGCAGCAGGTGTGAGGGACAGTTGGACTGAAACCCAGGTGAGAGAAGGAAGTATTCACGACCACGTCACCACATAACTATCACCAAGGCCACCACTTTGCCATGACAACAAGGAATCTCATCACTATGGTAACACATAAAGCGAGCAACTAGGAAATGACACAAAGGAAACGAAGGTCGGGAGTAAACCAGTGGTTCCCAAAGTGTGGAATGTGGATACCGAACACTATTTTTTGATAATAAACACTGTAAGCACTCTGGTACTACTACCTGCCCATACAGTATATAGTGTAGATGTACTAGTGCTGAATCAGATTTCCATATGAGGGGAGGTAAAATGTGTTTATGTTAGGGATCATGATGTAAAAGCATTTGTCAAATTGTTTGACCAATACACAATCACAATGTGAGCACAATAAACATGCTTGCATTATTTAGTATTTGTTATATTTTATATTACGTGAACTTAATTAAAGTACTGAAATGTGCGTATGTCCTCATTATGAGATTCTTATGAGGAAACACCTCGTTCATTACATGGAATATTCCTTTTGGAGGAGAAACTTTTAAACTCAGCAGGGGGATTTCACTAGATGAAACTGTTTCATCTGGTATGGCAGTAAAAAGAAGACTCCCCACAGGACTACGAGAGCATCTTTTACTGACGTCCTGGAGTCCTAGTTTTTAAGATATCCGATAGACGTTTCCCCTGAAAGTGGTTGTTTGCGTCCTAATTTCCACTCTAACCGACTGGAGACAAATAATCAAATTAAGAATAGTTTTCACCTCAGAAAACCTTTGAAATTACCCTTTTTCAAAGCGGAACCTGAAATTTCGCATAGTTAATGCTAATAGATACACCTCTAAAAGAATGAGCTTAAAAACAGTTGTATTTTGCAACAAAATCAATTAATTTCAACTGAATCACTGTGATCAGAGGATATGCCAACGTTAACCTGAGCATTGTGTTCAACTCGTAGTCCAAAATGTGTGTTGTAGCTTGTAGTAGCTGCGTGGCACCAAACACTTCTATTTAACCTCCTCTGCGGAGTATAAACTGTTCCACAGAAGAGGAATGTTGGACAGTTTTTAGAAAGGAGCCAATTGGACAAATATGTCTCTTATAAAACTTTTTTTTTTTTAATGAATCTATTGTCCCGTTACTGACGGACTAGCACTAGTATGTCCCCAGCTGGCTAATGTGTTAGCAGTAAGTTCACCAGCTGCAGACACTACATCACATATTTATATGAACTTAGCTTTGGCACTTACAGGCGTTGCAAGGCCTCTACTCAACGCTGAAAGTCTCTTCATGTCCTTCTCCTCAACCTAGCAAACGCACCAGTAGGTCTATCATTGATAAATCATGTTGTGCAGCCAGACATTTGGCAAACCCACATTCCTTTATTTAAAGGTCAAAACCCTGTGTAGAATTATTTTTAGTACTTGTCTCAACCTCCTTAGATTCCTAACCATGTGGCGACAGCATAACGCTGTACACTGAAACCACACAAAATGCATGCTAAAGTGACAAGAATGTATTTCTGGAACTAATGTCATAGTATATTTTTAATAAATTTCAGCATATTGTGAATCATATGTCTAAATTGCCTTAGACAGCAATGTTGCAGCTTTCACGGTGCTCCCTCCACTCTCCACTCCTTCCACAGTCCGACTGAGTCCGGCAGTTCTTTCTAAGATCTGTTGTTAGCCTCTAAGGTGCTTGCCTCTTGGCTCTGATCTCAAGTATGACAGGAGTAGAAATATGATTTCAATTTCCTGGGACCCAGGGCAAGAGGATTAAAGTTTCATTTGGGTTCCGGGCTGAAAGAGTTTAAACAACACCTGCGCTGAGGCAACACAGGCAGAATGAAAGAGGAGGCTTTAACACCAGGAATAATGCACCATGAGGCCAAAGTTATTATATAGACATTCAGTATGTTGACTTGAGTAAATGTGTGATTTATGCATTATTGATGCCATAACTGAACAGGGCTGACATAACCCTGTATACACACTTTCTATACAGGTTATCCATGTTGGATCAACTCATTTCCATTCATTCACTCAACTCCATTGCACACTTACTTTCATGTCATTTCTCAAGCAAAAAGATTCTGGTTCTAGCTTTAAAAATGGGAATAATTCTTTCCTTAGTCTTATTTCATATTTAACTAAATTCCTTTGGGTTTCTGACTTTTGGACAGACAAATCAAGCAATTTGAATATGTGCTTTTTGAATTTGTGATTGTAATTTTTTTTCTGTTTTCTGACATTTTAAAGGCCAAATGATGAATAGTTTAACAAGAAAATAAATGACAAATAAACCAATAATGAAACTAATTAAAACGACAACAATTCTTTGATTTAATTCCTTCCTTGGTGTCCACGCAGCAGGAAAAGTCAAGCTGCCTGATAGCAAGAGTTTTCATCTCCTGATATCCCCCTTGAGGAGATATTTGTTGGTTTAGAGTTTAGATAGAGTTGGTTTAGACTTGCTCTATATTAACAAGTGCTATGAGATAACTCTGTTATGATATAGCTCTATATAAATGAAATTGAATTGAATTGAATTTGTGTTTCTGCCGATCCTCTTCCACAGGAAGGTCAGAGGTCAGGGTACAGTGCATTTCAGCAGGGCCGACACTTCTGGCTGAGAGACAGCCTTTAACAGTAATCGCTCTCCCACCCTCCTGCTCATTTCACGAGTCTTACCTGTGAGCTGACAGTCGTCGTTGGAGCCTGCAGAGTCCTCCTGATTTGGGCTGAGTGGAGGGCTGGCAGGGGGGCTGGTGCTGAAGCTGGCGTAGCCCAGGGACGAGCTCACCTCGCTGGGATCACAGCTGTGGCTGACCGGCTTCTGGACGTCCAGGGACGAAGACAGAGAGGTGCGCTGCTTGGGCTGAATACAAGACAGGAAGAAAAGAAGGAGTTAGAGAGATGAAAACCTTTAGATTGCTTTTTGAAGTCATTTAAATAGAAACTATATTCTCTCTCATGTAACCGACTGTATTGTGGGTTTAAAAATGTCTTTTTTAATTTTACATTTGACTTTAACCTAACATTCTAATCTTACTGATTAAAAGTGTTTTTGGTTTCTTAAAACACTGTCTGTGAAAAATTATGGTGCCATCTTCAAACCTTAGATGCTTGGTGCATTTTAATTTATAATTGCTGATTTCATTCCATTATGATGAAGGCTCATTATTCTTAATTCTTCCTTGTAATTCTTGTCTTATAATGACCAATTGTCCTCTGTCATGTGGCTTTATTTAGGTTTGTTCTGTACTTTATGTTGTGGTATGCAGTTGTTCAACGCTGCAAATTTAATGCTCGTCATGATGCTGCATTTCCAGATGATCAATGGTCCCGTGTGTGACCATTGATCATCTGGAAATGCCAAATTATTGTGCGCTCTGACTCCCGTATATGTCTACAGAGAATGGTTGGAAGTCATTGCACTTTCCTCCTAAATGACAAACTCATGTTTTTATGTGTGTGCGAGTCTCTGTACGCGACTACGTAATGTGAAATTGGAATCCAAGTAAGAACAAGAGAGACGAGGACAGAGGAAAATAGAGAGAGATATGGATGGATGGAGAGGGAGAGAGAGCGAGCCAGCCATAATGATTGCCTACAAAAAAGTGTGACAGAGTGAGAGAAAAAAGCGAGGTAGAGGACAACTGAAACTGTTGACTGGCATCTGGTAAACACATCTTACATAATGAGGCATTTGCAGTTCTCAACAACCTGCTGCTATGCTTCAAAAACACCTCAGGCAGTCAAAACCCTGCTGGTGTGTGTGTGTGTGTGTGTGTGTGTGTGTGTGTGTGTGTGTGTGTGTGTATGTATGCGTGCGTGTGCAACAAGTCAGAGGATGCAGGCAAAGTGAATCAATACAGTGAACCATAAAGGCAGAATAACATCCTGAAATTTTAAGAGAAATTTTAAGAGACGGACACATGACAGGACAACCTTCAAGAGACCTTCCCTATCTTGTGTGTGACTCGAGGCACAACAGCTGAACCCCGAGAGAGAGCGACAGGGGCAGAGGATATGAAAGGAAAGGAAAGCAGCAGGAGAGAAGTGCACACAAATTGGGCTTTGAAGAGTCTTCAGATCTACTGAACTAAACGGAGGTGAAAAACAAAAGCAAATCAAGAGCAGGGAAATAGGCTGAAAAAGATAAGGGCATGAAAAATAAAAGAATTGGACAGGTGTGAAAATGGAAGCACTGTCGAAAGAAAAGGGAAGGAACAAAAAACAGAAGAAAGAATTGACGGTAGGATGTAAGAATTTTAAGTGGGAGATGAAGGAGTTTGGGCAAGAAGGAATGAAGAAGGGAACAGGTAGAGTAGAAAAAACAACAACCTTCAAACAGAGCCAGTCCCCCCCCCCCCATCTCCAGTCTTAATGCTAAGCTAAGCTAGCCAGATGGTGGCCATGGCTTCATATACAGCGTCATCCCATGCTTGGCAAGAATGCAATCTTTAATATTTCCATTAAATAAAAAATACACCAAAACATTTGAAAACTATTGTATATGACTTTGAAAGTCACTTTACTCTGCTGTGTATTTTTTTGTTCTTGTGAGTAAGTGAATGAATAACATCATGACAATTTTAACACACACACACACACAGAGTTTGATATCAGTCGGTTAAAAAAGGTGAGTCCAGAATCTCTCTTTGACCGTCATGCAGAAATCCAGTATATAAGAGGTGCGGAGACTAACGTCCCAAACCACAGAAGCTTCAACAGACCATAACGCGACACAGGCACAGCAGTAAGATCGACTTTTTTTTTTCCTTCCAGTGGAGAGTTGGTCGATGGGGAACAACACCAGAGCAGCCGCATCCCACAGAGACCAGGGATGTTTAGAGGACCAATACATCAAGCAAAGAAACAAGATCACTATGGCCCAGAAAGGCAGCAGGGAATACGGCAATGATGTGTGAGCCCAGCAGGGAACCAGCCTGACAAGGTGAGGGGCATTACACAAGCTTGCTGTCAAAAACATCTATTTTTATATTATTTATATACATTTTCGTGACCTCCTTGTAATCAAAAGCATTGATGACTTACGGTAAAAAAAAAATGTTTTTCTTTTTAAAAAGTAAAAGAAAACACTCAATCACACATACTAATACAAAACCACTTCACACAAAGAAACAGAGCCTGTAGTGCTCGCTTTGCCGTAGGCTTAACAACTAATAAAAAAAGGACCCAAAATAAATGAGATGAAACAGCAATCAACCCAGAATGATGTGACTCTGTGGTGTTTCAAAGTGGGAGGTTGAGGCTGTGCTTTTGTGTGTGTGTGTGCGTGTGTTTGTGTGTGTCTTCTTTGAAGAGGCATATAATGTTTAAGGGGTTTAATAGAAATTTCATCTTCTCCCATTCATCCTTTAAGCGTCTCTTTATTCCCGCACTTATCTCTGCCTTGTCTCTGTGCATTTGGCTTCTGCTTCTTTCCAACAACTGAAGGGCATCTGCTCTCTGGACTCGTGCTTATTAAGAGTTCGCACATGCACAGACACCGACGCATACAACCGAGCATACACACATAATGTAGCTCTGACTGAGGCTTAGCGTTAACAATGCAAACGGGCAGCAGGCTAATGAACATGTCATGGCTGATTGGAAGGGGATTAATGAGCACAGACACACACACACAGGGACACAGGCAGGTCCTCCATGGCTGATTAAACTACAGCAAAAGACATTTCCCCTGCCTGGAACAGCATCCCTGGGGGAAAACATGCTGTTTAACACCACATTTATGTGTGTGTTTGTGTGTGTGCACACTATAACACAGTAAATGACACACCCATTAGCTAAAACATTTAATTCCTCACCTATGATAAGGTGCGATATGCTTTGCAGTTTAAGTTTGCGTTTGCTTGCGCGCGTTGAAAAGTGCTAATTTCTGTGTGAAACTGAGGAAATGTGTGCTAAATTGTGAACAACATGATAACCAATCATGTAATGATCAGACACTGTAGAGTTCGGGAACATGGGTGTCCACTGGTGTTTAATAAAACTTGAACGGAAGGATAATTTACTGTAAAGCTATCAAACTTATTCTGAAGGATAAAAGTAGAGTATATTAATTGCACCAAAGAGTGGGGGGGTTATTTACTCCAAAATGTTGCCATTTCCATTAAACCTCTTTGTTGGCTAACTAACCTAGCAAGTTAACATGAGCAGGAGGCTGACAGGTAATTATCATAATGGCTTTAGTTGACATTTCCAGATGCTGGAGGAACTTCTCTTCTGTGAACAGCAGCCCAGAGTTAATGATGCTGGATGTGGAACAATGCACAACGCATGTCTTTTTCATTTTCCATCCTCCCCTATTTCCCCCCCTCTGTCTTTATTTCGGTGGCCTCGCACATTTGTAGAAAGATGTAAACACACAAACTCAGAAGGCAAAAAGCTCAGAAGAGCAGAGCAGACGACACATCAGCTTGCAGCGAGGGAACACAAGAGAACAGAAAATAAAAGAAGGAGTAAACATCCAAACACTCCCCCCTCCCCTCCACAACCAAAACAAACTTTTAACTGCAACTCTTAAAAACTATTACTCTACTATTCAGCTCTATGATTCTGAATTCACGCGGTCTTCTGATACGTTCTGGCTTTTCCTCGTAGTTCTTCTGTTGATCACAGGTTTTCTTTCATGACTCTCCTCAAGAAACATTTTCAGAAAGTTTCACTCAGGTGAGCCTCTCAGGTACTGACACACTTTGAGACAGACGATTTCATTAACATATATAGTGCCCCCTCTAAAGGCTCAAACGTTGTACGGCGGTACGTACACCCGTGCCTTTCCAGACACACATGCACAGTTACTTTGGCGCTGTCTTATGCCTCCACTTTCATCAGGAAAGCTGTAGTTAAAAGTAAATTAAAACCAGTTTTCTTAACCGTGCAAAGCTAATCATCAAGGCTCAATTGACATTTTGTTTGGTGACATGTCACATTGCTGTGTAGATGATTGACAAGTGCTCACTTTTGCCCAGATATCAACAACAACGGGCCGCACATGTGCTCGACGATGGGGTTTCACTGGTCTTTGTAGATTTTTACAAGAGGAAGAACATGGCTTCCAGTCACATTGTTGAATTTACACTAAACAATCCACATAAGTCAGATTCTGAAGAGACATAAATAGCCCGTTATGTTGCAGAAATTGAGCATAATTTAATACAAAATATATGAAACATGGAGTTTCAGACGCCAGTGGGTCAAACTACTCCTCAAACCTTCGGGTTGGTCTGGCTTCCGAGTGCTGAATTAAATTAAATGTCATTGGAGATTTTCTAGATTGCAATCTCAGAGCAAATGGCTTGTTTTTGGCTTCTGTTTCCACATGCAGAGAGAATCTTTCTACTACTGTTATTGTCTACCCTCCCTTTTTCTGCCATCACTCCACTTGGGTTTATTCACTGCTACCATCAGTCTGATGAAACGGTCTTTCCCTTTTTCCATCATCTAAAATCGTGAGAAACTCAGAAAGCTGTACTAGAGCTCAGTTTGAACTTGTAATTCACCTTCTGTCTGATTTCTGTTATAAAGCATTAAATCAGTTTGCCCGCCAAATCTATTGTGGCACACAATTTAAAATGCAGTGCAGAGGCCAGAAAAGTAGTCTAGCAGTCCTCTTGGCTCACAGCTAAGGGCCAATGAGCTGCATGATTTATTAAAATCATCAAAACGCTACATAAAAATCCTTTAACTACAGGTGGGACATACCAGGAAGTAGCTCAGCTGTGTAACTCCCACTGGAAAGCTTTTAGAATTAGCAGGGGTTAGTTCAATTAGCAGTGTTTGACCCACGCCTGTCCTCTGGGACCACACACACACACACACACACACACACTTAAAGGTCTCCTAGTTGTCCAAGCAACTTTGAAACATCCAGGCGGAGTGCAGTAAGCCGCCAGCTATGATGAGAGGAATGAGCTGCCCATGGTACGCGAAAGTAAATCGATCTTTTTATCCCTCGCGGTTCGTCTCTCGTTCTATTTTCACCCTCCTTTCTTGCCAAAAAGCTGCCATGATTGTGATTGTTTATTGATTGTGCGTGCATGTGTGGTCTTTGCACAGCCTACGATAGTGGCTCGATAAAGACCTGGCACTAACGCAGGAGTCACATTCATAGAATTGTACAGTACACACATGTACTGTAATTACAGACTTAATTATAGATTCTAGCAAATTTGCTGGGAGATTAACTGAGCAACACTGTCAGAGAGGGATCATCAAGTGACAGCGTGTGTACTTAGCACAAACACAGCATCAGCGGCTAACTGATTGATGAGTGCGAAGGGATTAATGAGCTCTGAATGCCAAAGTGATTAGTGGTCTGTCTGTGTAAGCATGTTGTAGTAAAGAATCTGGAGATTTTATGGTGAAAACAATAGATGGCTCCACAAGTTCCACTAATGCTTCACTAAGCAAGCAGGTTTAAAATGCAAGTTCATTTTGGCATTTTGCTTAATAAATAACTTAAGAGAAACAAATGATCATAATTGATGCGCCAGACAACTAATGTATTAATCGACTATTTGTTTCAGCATACTTGATATACAACGCGCTAACTCCAATCATAAGAAACGAACGGCACCCGTTTTACTGTTGAACATTTAACAGATTTCCAATGAGATCTGGCCCGGCAGTGTCATTTAAAACTATATATTTGGGCTGGTAGAGGCTTGCAGTCTTTTCTTTTTTTGCAATTATCCTTGGTTGTTTTTACTGTAATTACGCTGTCATCTCAAAATTACTCTACGCTGATGTTAAAATTACACATATCACCTTTCACCGTTCACTAGATATGTGTTGGTCAAAACAAACCATCTCGACTTCAAGAAGCACACTAAAATCCCTTTTTTCACTGAGGCGAGATTGATTGAGGATAATGCGACTTTAAGTGCCATGCTCAAGAGCACCTTCACCGCAGTTATTCTGGGAGCATAAATCATTCCGTTTCCTGAAGCAGACCCTCCAGGGGGATTCGGAAACGAACAGGTTGCTAGCCTGCTTCTTATGCGACAGCTGTGTCATACTCTGTACATTTACCACCGAGTGCTTTGTGTGTGCCTCTGCATCCTCTGAACCTCTGTATGGGAAAAACATCTATTATCACCCCGCCTCCATAAAGCATCAGAAACCAGTTAGCCTACCTTATCTATGCTCCACTCTGAGCATGCGTCTGACTGTGCATATGTGCAGGAAAGCTATCAGCTCTAACACACTGTGAATTCTTGTATGTGTTTATGCATTATGTAACAATGTGTTCACGTGCGACAGTAGATCTGAATGTGTGCAGTGCATACTATTACATATATCTATACATTCGTGTGTGTGTGTGTGTGTGTGTGTGTGTGTGTGTGTGTGTGTGTGTGTGTGTGTGTGTGTGTGTGTGTGCGCCACACAAACTATGTTTCTCTATGTGAGTGCCAACAAATACAAATACACCTTTTACTCCAGTTACTATTTGAGAAAAGTTTCCTAAATACTACAGTACAGAGCTACAACAACCCTGCAGTAAATTCTATCTTCTTGGAGATTATGTTAATTTTGGATGAAATTGTTATTAAAAGGGGTGTTGATTCAACTTTATGGTCATTTTGGAGATTGTAGTTTGATCTGCTGTTGAATTGTATTGTTTTATACTGAGAGGCACTGAACATTATAACTTACATAAAGGTAGAATTTATTGCAGGACTGTTGTTTAGACGGACTAATGACTGATTTCAGTCAGGAGAATCACTAGACTTTTTAGACTAACTCTTTTCATGGAATTGGTTGAAAATATCAAAAAAAATAGCGCCAGCCTTTTCCTTTATCGCAACTCATTCAATCATTCTGAAAGCAACCCTGCAACCAAGACTTTTACAAAGGCTGCGCTCAGACAGCAAAAAAGCATCGTGTTAGACAGAAGAAGAATCCAAACCGGGAAGTCCATCTTTTATATTATACCTCTGATTTTGAAGGCATTTTACATGCTACAACACAGCACAGCAGTATGAAGTAGAATTTTACAAATATATTTCTTCTCCATCTTGACGATTGCAGGGTAAACGGTCCAATTAGCACAATGAGACATAGTACTTGCATGTATTGAATAGATTGGCAGCTGACAACGCAGCAATCTACTGGAGGTACAAGTTGAGCACTTGAGTCAGAAGTGAGCAACGGATCAATTTTTCAGAAAGTTAAATCTTTGACAGTCTTTTTAAAAAATCCAGAAGGCCATTTATCAACACTCTCCATTAAATCCTCAAAGACTCTTCTAATCATCTGGATAAAAAATGTATTATATACACCGATCAGCCATAACATGACAGCATGGGCACCCTGACCAGTCCCCATATGCAACAAACTGCGATGCACTGTGTGTTCTGGCACCTTTCTATCAGAACCAGCTTTCACTTTATCGACAGTTTGAGCTACAGTCGCTCTTCTGTTGGATCGGACCACACGGGCCAGCCTTTGCTCCCAAAAAGATTGAAGAGTCCGAGGTTTTTGGAAACACTTTCAAGTATTGTTATACGAGTTCTTGGGTTTTTCAAATGACCAAGGATATATCTTTCCAAAAATGAATGCTTAGCTCTGTGACTCAAACGAAATATTATCACATGAGGCACAAAATGGCCTTATTGAAATGAATGAAGAGGCTACTTTTTGACACAATGCCAATGCTGATCTGAATGAAGCCTTAATCCTCAAACAGCATTTTGACGAAAAGTCGACATTCTGAAGGTTTTAAAGTCTAAAACGCAAGTACAAGAGATGCAGTGCATACATGTGTGTGTACGTGCGTGTGTGCGCACGCAATGTTGTATTGTGACCATGTGATCGTCTGAGATACCAGCTTCAGCCTTTGTGAGCGCAAACACGAGTTCTATCATGTGTTGACCGTAACCAGGAATCTCTTGTAGGCAAGTAATGGTAATTAAAATTGACTGTGAAGACACACACACACACACACACACACACCAAGCCAGTGGGTAACTGATAACCCCATGATGCGGTGTGTGTCTCTGTGCTTGCTTTGCCTCTTTCTGCATCTTTTCATCCATTTGATTATTCCCTCATTCTTTCTGTTCACATCCCATCTGCCCATGAGTGTGATCAAGAGCTTGTGGAGCTCTAACATGTCCAGCTGACAGTTTGGACATGCAGCAAGGGATGAAGAAATTAAAATGACCCCAACATTAAGCCCATGGATTTGAGTCAACATAGCCTGCACGATCTCTTCACACTTTCACAAAGTCATCCCATGTGCGTTTTAAATTTTTTTTTTTTTTATTATCAGCGACTGGCTCGTGGTGAATGCTGCACACAAGCCAAAGAATTTCTTCTCAGAACACATTTGTATTTACAGCAACAGCCTTGTGAAGCCTTGTCACAGGGGGAGGTTTACACACTGTAAAAAATTTACAAAGTAGAAGTCTCACACCAGTCTTCAAATGCTGTTTTGCTTATATTCAAAGAGAATTGCACCTTTGGGGTATATAAGTCTACTTGTTTGAAGTCTAGTTTCATTGGGTACTCAAGTCAAAAAGATATTTTTGATTTGCAATAGATAAAAGAATCAAATCAAACTCTGTCAAATTACTCGTTTAAGACATAAAAGACTTCTACAGCAACTCAAGATATGTTTGCCACACGCATCTACAAGCTCACTTCCGCTAGTTTCCTGTAGCTTAGCATAAAGACTGGAAACAGGGGGAACTACTCCTTTAATAAACAGGCATGCTGCTCTGTTCACTCTATTGACTGGCAAAAAGAGAAAGCTCACAGTGTCAATGTGACATAAACTGAGCAGTAGAGTAAGAAATATGTTACATTATTCCCTGTTACCTTTGTGATATGTGGTAGAACACAATAAGGCAACAATATTGAAGAGAAATAATATAAATGAGAGTATAAATTAGAGCAATTAAATCAAGAATTTGATTAGTGCGCGTATTACAGTTCTTTGAAATTTTAATATCAAGATCCTTAAGGAAAACCTTGTGAGGTGCATTATTCAATTTTGTCCAAAGCAACCTATGAGAATTTTTGATTGCTAGATATGATTAAATATAGAGTAATATAACTGTTTACGAGTTGTCTGTAAACCATCTGATCAAATCATCCTTACACTGTATCACCGTCTTTACAAACAGTGAAAATTAATCTGTACCTTTGCTGAAAACCCCATCTGTAAGCCTGAACGCACCACATTAATATTCTAATACTGGACCCAGGATGTACTATGGCACTGTACCACACTCTACTACACATGGTACAATAGTCATGTGTGTGTTTGGGTGCATGTTAGCCTGAGTTTTCGGCATAGCCAGCGGGAGCACTAAAGCGAAATGAATTGAATTCTAGAGAATTAATTAGGCTCTATAAAATTGAACTCTGGTGCTCCTTGATTACGTGCGCTTCACGCCGAGTGGAGGCCCGCTGGGCACCACGTGTGATCCCCCCGTACCCACATTAGTTAACATGCCAAAGATAGGCCCACAATGAGGGGGGGAGGGATGGGAGAGGAAGTGAGGTAGGGAAACAAGGGAGGAAGAGAACATGTTGAGGTGAATAACGGACATTCAGAGAATTAGAGGTAGATGAAGCTGTGAGGAGCTGTCTAACTTGGCAAGCCATTTAATCTCATTATGAGCCCGAAAACCTTTATTTTCTTAATCAAAGTAAAGAAAGTCTTGAATAATTCTTGAAAAAAGTTGATTTACAAGATAATCATCTCACCCCACTGCCAAACGTTTTGTTGTGCTTCAGTAAACTAATATTTTATGATTGCTCACCAAGAAGGATATTTCTTTCAGTGTTATGTCACACGTCGTCCACAGACTGAGAAAACAACTGCCTTTAATTATGAAGGTGCTAAACGTTCACGCTGAGCTTGTGCGTCTGGTACTATCTTCCCAGTGACAGAAGTGAGAGGACAAAATTAATCTCAAGTCACTAATGAGGCTGATTTGTTGTTTCATTTGAATTGCTAAATGTTGATTTGAAGTTATTCATGATCAGTGACACACAATCTATTCTGTTTTTGTCGCCCAAGTTTGTTACAGAAGTACCAGAGACAGTGACCTCCTGTGAGCCTGAGGTGTAGACAGCAGGCTATAGAATAAAGGCAATGCTGAAATAATTCTAATGGCGTATTTTTATTAGATTAGTCGTTTTTCCGTTACATCATTTCAGCAGCAGATGATGAACCCACCTGAGCTTCAGGCTGCCTCGACACTGCATGTTAACAGTCTGCTGGATTTGGCTTCTCAATCTGGATCACCGTAGATACTAAATCCTCCAAGGTATCAATGTCAGACCTTCACTTTAACGATTAAGCTACTGATTAAATGGTTTAGATGACGACTAAATACTATGTGACTTAAAAGTGCACCTGTTCAGATGACGGTTGGAAGGAAAAAATGTATTCAAGTAAGTTCTTAGCTTCTAGGATTCTGAATCAATTCACAAAATCCTAAATTCAATTCTCGTGTGATAATAACATTCCCGTTTCTCCTCACTCAATGCGCTACACCTATATCCAACCTCTTACTGCAGTGTGTTGTGCAGTAGTACAGGAGGGTTTTTACTGCAATACAAATAGCTGTCAGCAAAGAGTTAAACTAACTTTATTAAAGTAAAAAAGGTTGACAAAAAAGCAGTTTATATATATATAAAAGTTAAGGTAACTGAAATAGTCACAGACTGCTATGGCTCAGCACGGTCCCTGCACAGCCAGACCACGCACCATCTCGTCTGTGGCTGTGTGCGCACCGTCCACAGCATGCTCTCGTCCTTTCAAGAGCTGCTCTAAGACACTTTAGAGGTAGTTGGGGACAAACCTGCAGCGAGCACACCGGCGAAAGTCATCGAACTTGGGAAAGGCCGCACGTAAGGTCTCTTTGTTGGAACTTTCATGGTGTGTTGTTGAAGGAGGTGGAAGAGGACGTGATGGACTTGGAGGTAACAGTCTTTAATCTTTAACAAGCTGGGGCGGCTGCAGACTACAATGTTTCAAAGCCACAAATACGCATTTGTGGAGGTTTGGGGGTGCAGGAGGCTGCAGAGAATTGTGTAGAATGCAGCCGACACATACACGATGCAAATCAAACAAACGCTTCATATACAAAAACACACTTGCACGGGCAAAACCAGTAGTGGGTTTAGACAATCAAGAATATAGTTGAGAACAGATTTGGAATCAAATCATGACCTAGGGAACAGCAAAGTCTATTAGCCTTGTTCAGGAAGCTGTCTGTGTTTCCAGGCGTTTACAGCCACAGCATTAGCTTCTTTCACAATAACCCAACAGGCACAGTCAAGCTCCCCAAACCCAGGAGAGGGGCTCATCTGGGTTTCTGTAACCAGGATATGATGTTAAGATGGAGAAACACAACAGATTGCTCTAATACTCTAAACTCCAATCTACTGTGAGACTGACGGACAGCGCAGCAGACAGACGGAGAGAGGAGGGTGGATGGAAACAATCAGACATGTTTACCATTGTGTGTGTGGGTGCAGGTGTTTAAGCTACTTGTAGGTGGATACTGTGGTGTTCAATAATGCATCAGGTGCCTCTGAAACACATTCATTAGTGTGTGTGTGTGTGCGCGCGCGTACCTGTGGGCGGATGACTCTCTCAATGTTCTTCAGGGCTGTGTCGGGGGAGGGGGGGGAGCAGTCTGGAGTTGGGCCCGTCGAGCTGTTGCCATGGTTACTGTGCTGCCCCTCACTCACCGTTACATGGGACAGGTGACCTTTGAGAGAGAGAGAGAACGAGAGACAGAGACAGGTAGAGCGAGAAAGGGGACATTTGTTTTGTTCATAATATTGTGTTTAATGTCACAATCGCTAATGCCGGGATCAGACTGTGCGCCAATTATTTCTTTCAACATGGTCACAATGTCCGCACCAGTCCTGCCATGACGTGGCCAAGAGACAAGTCAGATTACACGATGGATCATGAGCAGGTGATCAGGCAGGAAGCGCCAGAGAAGGACTTTCAGGATCAGGACTTCCACTACTGTGACACACCACATGGGATACAACGACAAAGTGTCACATCTTCTGGATCAGGCCCTTTTCAGGCTTAGGAATGATTGTGTTGTGCTAAAAATGCCAAGTCTTTGCGAGTCATTTGATCCGTTGGAGCTTTTCATTCTTATTCTTTCTTCAAATACTTCAAAATCGTAGCGAACAAGTTAACCATCTCCTCCTTGTGACAAAAGAGTTCAAAAATCGCTGTATTTCCTAAAGTCATTAAATGCATTTACACTCATTTCTTATCTCTCTATTTTAGTAGCATCCGTAGTTTGCAGAGTCTGCCATTCCTGCACTTTATTCAAATTTACAAAAAACAACACATGCGCACTGAACCTGGTCCGGCACATTTTGAGGGGGAAACATCTTCACATCGGCACAAGTCTATCTACAGCTAGTTACACGACATGCGATTTTCATCATGGCAGAGCAATGTTTTTCAAACTTTTCCCAGCTGCTTCAGTTGTGAAGGGAGGTTTATGGTTACTCTTGAGCTGCACCAGACAACTAACTTTAATGTCGTATTGGCATAAAAAGGGTTACTTGAAGTGAGCAATGAAAAAGAAGGTTCAGCTCAACACCTAATGTGTATTTCCACGTAATGGTGCCGAGGCAATCACAGAGACGTGTTAGCATGAGAGAGAGGAGAGCGCATTTTGTAAAATCGACAAGCCTCGGCAACAACCACAGCAGGAAAATATGACTGCTGCCCAGTGAGGCTCGATGTCTATCTCAGCTTTTCACACACAGGGTGTCGGAGCTAATTTCCCCAGCGTAAGATCATTTAGCCGGGTGGGGGGGGGGGGCACACAAGAAGAGGAAGAGAAGAAGGGAAGAAAGGAGAAGGAAGTGCTGAAGTAGCCCAAATTAAATTTCAGAGGGAGAAAGCATCTGTCTTAATCAACTGGAGGAGAAACAAAAAACAGACAACGCACCTTTATTAAAACACTGTTATCAGAGCACACACACACACACACACATACACACCAGTGTTTTTCTGTCATTTGCCACCTGCCTACATGGATCCTATCAGAGAGTAGAAAATCATCCAATTATGGTGCAAGACCCAGAGAGGACTTTCACACACACAATGACATCACTATCAGTAACAGCAGAGTCATATCGCTGTGGAGGGAATGTTGCTTAAAGGTAAACTAAATGAATAATCAAATATCACACTTCAAATCCAAACCTGGAAATAAAAACCGTATCCCTTGCTGTTTTAACTTTGAACGTAGTTGAAGGTGTGATTTCTCACAACTCCCACAACTCTTCTTCACATATTCCAAAAGAATAAAGCCACACAGGAAAAAAAACAACAAAAAAACAAATTTGGGCTTCTGATGATGTTGTGGATAATGAAACCAGTAATCGTTTCCTGTCAGTTATTTAGTTGGGAGAGCCTTTCCATTTAATTTGCCAGGATGTTTAGAATGCAGAAGAGGATTTGCATTTAAAAAAAAAAAAGGAGTTGTCTCGTCTGGTTGGTGTGGATTAATTAAGAAGTGGAGCCTCTTAGTGACTGAAGACAAGTGCATTTGAATTATAATGTATTCATTTTCACAAAACAACTAAATAAGTGAAAGAACACTAGACTAGTGTCTTATTTAATGTCAACTGGAACTGTTCAGAAGAAAGAAAACATCTTTGTGACTTCTGTCCATTGCTTCTAGAATTTGATGACACTTAACAGAATTGGTACAAACTTTTGTCTTAGTCACCTCATTCTTTTAGTTAAACTCCTTTATTTCTGATTCCTAATTATGCACGAGCATCATTCCACTCATTTTTAACTGTAAAATATAAAGTCACGCCAGGTTACAAAACATCTCCAAATTTCCAGGAAGAATATCAAGGACGCTCCTCAGTGGTAGCTCTGACCTTGATTAGTGGGTTCAACAGCGTTCAATTTCAAGCAATTGCTCACTCTAGTCGTGCTTAGCTGACACAACACTGTTCCCAACTCTTTTAATGACTTTTTTGATCAACTGCTCATTTGTTTTCGGTGGATCATTACGTCTGAATTACCAAAGAGATGAGTGGAAAATTAAAGAAGTGCTTGCCGATTCAAATCACTTTGCTCTCTAGTCAGCAGTATTTGGACGACTGGCTTTGAAGTGTGTGTGCATGAAGTTAATTTACATACATATATATATATATATATATATATATACACACACACACACACTAGCATGAGAGAGGACCATGGTTTGCCAGGATGTATATCTCATGAAGCACATTTAAAAAGACACACAATTCTTTATTGAAACTTAATTATGTCCTCAGTTATTTTAGCACTAAATCCTTTCTCTGAAACAATAAAATGGATGTTTTAATTCTTACAGTTCAATCATGAAGGTGGTGTAAAATTGACAGCTCCTGCTTCAGAATTTGCCACCACCTTTCATCATATATTTATTTTGAATTTCAAGAGTCTGGCTGAGGCTGAGGCAGAGGCAGACACGCACACACACACACACACACACACACACGTAAGTCCTTCGGGGAAAGTGACACAGCTTCACAGCATGCTCTCACATCTATCAACGCAATGTGTGTGTGTGCATGCATGTGCAAACACAGACAGAGGTACTCACTAGATTTGACTTAGGGGCTGTGCAAGTGCACACAGCTGCACACACACGCACAAACACTTCATAAAGCGCTGCCTGGAGCCGAATCAGTGATTAAATGTGGGAGTAAATAGATAAAATAAGAAAGGAAGGATGCAACAGAGGGATATATATATAGAGAGAGATTGAGGTTTTGTCCTATTGAGTAAATAACCCTGTCACCACTGAGGCTTTGATGATGGATGCGAGGTGTGTGTGTGTCTGTGATTCCTTCAGATCCGCCTTGAGCTTACTCCTGGGAAACACTCTCAGACCTCCTTGCCAAAGGGAATACATGTTTGTGTGTGATTGTGCACATAAAGATGCACATACATAACACAAGCACGAGGGTGTAGATGTAGTGACTGCAGGGTATTATACCCAATTTTTTACAGCCATATTTTCAGGTTTGTGTGTGTCTGTGAGTCAGTGAGAAACATCCTCTGGGAAAATGCAAAACTATGAAATGCTTTAACAGCTTCCACAGGATCCAGATATTTTTTGCGTGCCAGGCATACAGTGCAGTGTACGTGAGCTGCAATGTATGGCAGAGCCTAGATTTACACAAACCGATCTCTGTGTGCATCCGAAGGCGGCTGCACAGCTGGTTAATGCAGGCATGCAGCAGTGTGTACAGGAGGAGTGTGTGTGAGCAAGCGTTCAAATCAGCTGTCTTCTTCCTACTCACTTAACAAGACAAAAACTGTCAACTGCAGACTGTCAGTTCTGCCTCTATGCCACTCTGACAAGTAGCATTTCATATGGATACTGTAGCTCTGTGTGTGTCATGGTCGGCCGTGGGTGAAGGAGGTATGGAGGGACCCAAGCGACAGCCAGTAAGCATAACATTCTTTAATGAAGGCATAACCAAAAATGAACTTACAAAAGGGGTAAGTCAGCCAGGGAACAGAGGGAGAATATCCAAACACGTAGACAGGACACACACACACAGACTGCTCGGACACGGACTTCACTAACATCGACCACGCTAACATTCACTATGACGCCACAAGGAAACAAGGAACTGAACACACTTAAATACACAGGACGTTAACGAGGGGATAGACCACAGGTGCACACAGGGGAACAGGTGAAGACACT